>LDEV01002804.1:0-19237 GCA_001014755.1 Blastomyces silverae
GGGAGGGGGGGGAGGGGGGCAAGTGCAAATATCGCTTCGGGCCTCACATCTGCTACTTTGCCCCTCCCGTCTAGTCTGCGTCAAGGGATGGGATGTGATGATACACTGCTGGCGGGAGCGACTGCCTTCTTCAATAATGCCTATTCGATCCCCCTTTTGGGTGGCCGAGCATGGTAAGACCTCAAGTGAACAACCGATCCTTGCAAGGATTTGATTATTTTAGCTTCAAGTTAACGAATGTTAGCCGGGCCATCTCAGAGCGGAGTTAGCCGCCTCAGCATTTTCTACAGAGCTTCAAAAGTCCCGGACACACCAACTTCTGGTTAAGTTACAATCTACAAGGCCGCATAACTAGGATGACCAGGGGCAGCTCAGCCCCAAAGTGATCGAACATGCGCAATTAAGATCTTTCTTTCCTTCTTTCTCTTCTGCGTGCTATTGCAATTTGAACTCAATATCAAACTTCAATTGAGAACTTTCTCGCATCAAAGAAATTTTCTGGAAGAGCATTCCTTTTTCCTTTCCGAATTGCACACTGTTTCTCGATCAATCGGCTGCGTCTTTAACAGAACTAAAGGGCGTCAGGTTTTGATTGCCTTCAACCATTCCAACATGACTCAAGCTAAATCTGCGATAATCATATGGGATGGTCCTGGAGAGGATTTCATACGTAACCTGTTTTACTTTCGGAGCCAGACGCGGATGCAAAGACCCACCCGGGTACCTAATAGGCACAAAACGGTACGCCTTAATCGGGATTGAATATGGAGACATTATTGACAGGCTTCTAAGGTTTCTATGGAGCACGGAATCGAAGATATCTTGACCGGCGTTCCCTGATGAAAGCATGTGGGAACTTGTAACTAACTCCGTATTATTCAACGCCTTTCGAAGAAAATCATCCTTGTGGGAACCTACTCGCCACTCTTCTTTCTTCTTTCTTCTTTCTTCTTTTCTTCTCTATCCCCTTTTTTTAATGGAGCTATCACTCGTCATGACCCATTCTTGCATATCAGATGCAAGGATGGAATCATATCCTCACCCCTGCCACTCTACTTCTATCCATATTCGTCACCATTCAGTTTCCACCCCCTCTCTACGGCGTATACTCTTCCTGCTGTCCGCCCTCCGCTCCCCTCGCCGTTCTCCACATATTTTCTCCCTTCCTTGCAGGCCCATTTCTCGGGTTCCTCTGGGCTCCACAGTAATCTTAATTTCGGGGATAGCCGCCATTAGTTGGGCACTGGGCAGCTTCTCTCCTTACAGGCTTTCGAGCAGAGTAGAAGAATTCTCGAAAGCAGAAAGAAAAAGTACAAAAAGAAAATAAAAAGAAAAGAAATGCATGAATCTTGGGACATGGGAGATGTTTGAGAGGCTTGATTCTGTGAGCCAACTTTCATATGCATTCCCATACCTCAAGTAATGACGTCAACATAAGGCAAGCCGCAATAAGATATTCGTATATATGTTTATATATAGAAGCTGAGAAAAATTATTAGCAATGCATCCATCAATATTACAATATCAGGCGGACTCCGCGGGGAATATTTTTTCATAAATGTGGTAACATATATATGTTCTGGTTGCATGAGCAACATCCCTGTATACCTTCCGGTTTTGTCCTATATCTTGTCCATTCCATTCATTTTTCATCCATTCCTTTCCCTTCTTCTTCTTCATTTGTCAATTGAAGTTATACAAATCATTTCACAGTTTTTGCCTTATTTTGATCAGTTTTAGGCAATCATGTGTTCCCTGGGTTGAAAAGCCTGGTAGTTCTGTTGTGTCTCTCCCTCCTGCCTGGTGATAAAATTTTCAGCTGTTTTTTTCTTCTTCTTTTCTTCTCGCTTTTTCTTACTCCCTCAATTTATTATAAACCCTGAAATTTTGTGTGACATGGGTAACAGGAAGAGAGAAAAAGAAGAAAGAAGAGGGAAAAAATGAAGCAGGGAGGGCAGATGCATGTTTTGCTCCCAGCATCACCTCACACATTTAGTCGACTTGTTTGTTGATCGGGGGTAGCAAGCTTAAGCTTAAGCTTGGTTTGGGCGCGAAGTGGACTGCGTAGGTGGCTTTTTTTTCTCCCTTTCCATTCCTAGCCCTTTCTTTGTTTTTCATCAGTTGCAGAGCATTCCCCTTCCCCCCTTTTGATGTGAGAACAATGGGGAATTATCCAGAGATATATACAGACTACGGATATATGGCATAGGGATGCCAAGCTAACCACCTAGGCAGATTTTCCTGACTGGCGAGTTAGAACTGGGGTATGCCGGTAACACTTTTTAGGCGTATGTTACCCCAGACTGCGCTGGAAAAAAAGTAAGCTGTTCCCATGGACGCGGGTTCTGTACCTAGCGAAGGCTAGTTGAACTCTGAACTTCCCTGCCGGCCCCTGGGCAGAGGAGGCTAAGCGTAGCCGTCCTGCGGGTTTCGGACACGATATCCTCTTCAAGAATGATGCCTCTGTGACTTTTTTCCTTCTTTCCTTCCTTTTTCCTTTTCCACTACATAAGGGAACGTAGTTAGTCATTGACTGAGGATACGAATTATTTCGCAAGTATTTGGTATAAACTGAATAATAAAATAATGAATGCCAGGCACATTTATTTGAATGATGAGAGATTTTCGGAGATGCGCTTTCCCCGTCTGCTGTTGCGTACATTAAAATAATAATGCCACCACCTCGCCCATTCATGCGTCGGTAGTTTGTGCTGGCAGGAATTTTGCGGAGAAAATTACGACTGTCATGGTTTGTTCAAGTCGGAAATCAAAGAAAGCAAAAGAAAAAGTTCAAAAAACAGGATTTGAGATATGGTATGAGGAAAGTGGTTTATTATGGGATTTATTTATCTATTTATCTGACTTTCCTCGTCCCCTTGACATAGAGGTTCCTTTGCCTTATATTTCAACCCGATCTGGGGCAGAGCTGCAAAAGGGAAGGGAGGAAGAAGAAAATACAAAGTTAGCGCGATCCATGGGTGGGACAAGGAGACAGCGATCGTATTTGAGTGCAACAGGTAAGATCCACACAACGTGCTTAACCCAATTTGTGGAATGCGAATGCAACCATCACAGCCCAAACCCAAAGGCGAACGAACGAATGGGTGGAAAAGTCAAGGCCAAAGGGGTCAGTCAGGCTCGTATATTTCCTCACAGGGCAGTGTAATGCGGCAGGCACATGAACTCGACTGTCTCTACAGATCTGTATGTACTCTGTACCCGGAGAGAAGATGAGGGGAAGATGTTGACCGTGATCCTGCGCACACGAATTTGTTTTAAATTTCGTTAGCATGTCGGGCTTTTGAAGAAGACATCAGTAATGGAAATTTCCGACGAGCAGACTGTGTTGCGTGGAGCGTGGGAAGCGAAGCCCGGTGCATCTTACAAAAGACAGGGCGAGAGAGTGAGCGTGGCAGTAACTTGTAAGCAAGATGACCCCGGTTGTCTTGGAGTCTGCCGAAGATGAGGTATGGAGATGGTTTGGTTGACATCGTCACCGCTGACGATCAAAATGGCAAGTCGACTGGCCAAAGCAAGTGTCGTGCAAACAACGGCTGCCCTACCTGAAGCCACCGCGCAGCCTAGTTGACGCTAACTTTGGGCCGGGTTTCGATGCCATTGGCCACGACAAGGGAAGGCACCGCGCCGAAACCTGTTAACCAGTGGTAACTAGAGGTTTCTGTTCCAGGACTTAGCTGAGTTAGCGTCGTATTAATTCCCACAATTCTGTCCGTGGTAATAAATCAACACCAGACTGGACCGATTGGTAGGCCCGTCTTTACGTGGTTTCATTGGGGTGTTTTCTCCGTCTGTTCGGGATTCGATTTTTGTTTTTCATTCGACAGGATTTCTGTCTTCTTCAACTCATCATTATATTCTTGCCTTTTGGGTATATATTCATGCTCCTTTAATAATAAATAGATATAAGCACATGGTTCGTAGCGTTACCTAGGTATCTAGGTAAGTTCCAAAAATTCCGGAATCTTGGTACATAGGTTAGCCGTGGAAATAACCACTTATGGTTGTGATTGAGAGACCGATGATTGGGGTCACGGGTAATGTATGGATGTAGGCTGCGTATGTTATGCACAATAATTGATGTTCATTGACTTTTAGCACCGTTTTAAATGGGGATTTTTTCTGCTGGCTGACTCGGACAGCGAAACAGAGCAGAAGAAAGAGCCGGACATTCCCAGGCACTATTATCATTATTAATTGCTTCCCCTTCTTCCCCAGACCGACTTTTGGATGCATGATATGCTAGGATGACACCTGTGACGAGAAGAATATCTCGTGAATAACTCAACAATAACCATAAAAATAACCTGTAGTAATAATAATTTTCAGCAAGCAGTTTGTTTTGAGTACAAGGACAAAACTTATTCCTGTTCAGCCCACAATAATGTCAAGCGAACAGGGTTTATTTTAATTTTATTTTAAATCTTTTTTTTTGCTTTTTCTTTGACTTTCTGTTGTGCAGCAACCTACGACGTCATTTATGCCAAGGCCCAGGAACATGGCGGCACGCTCTTGTTGCTTGTTCTTTCATTCCTCCATAATTTTTCCCTACATCGCTCACTTCTGCCCGACACCGACCACCTGAGACTGCCGTCTGCCAGCGCCAAATGCCCCCGAGCCGCTGGGACTTTCTGCAGCAACCACGCCCACACCCACAACGACACCCACGCTGCACTACTCCATCAGTCCAGTAGCCTCTCCAGCCAACCACAACCACCGACCACCAAGCCTACCAGAATAAGCATCTCCACCACGTCCACCACCACCTCATCTCTTCCCAACCACATACCACCACCACCAACCACACCCATACACACCACCTACGCCACCACCAGTCGACCTCACCACTACTCAATTCCAGTCCCATTTAATCCTCCCAGTCTTGTACAGTACTTTAGTAGTACTCTCGATATCTCTAAGCAAGGGTCCCGGTGTCGGTCTCGTGGGTCATATTACGAAAGAGATGCCAGTCTTTTTCCCAGGCGGTAGTCTCCAATTTCACGACGAGGATTAAGTCTCCGCCGGCGGAGGAGGACCAAATGTCCCCAGTATGAGGATGCCACCGCCTCCCTCCCCAACTAAGGCCCCTTCGTCCGCGCCCTCCTGCAGCTGCCCTCATCGACGTCCCTCGAGATCTCACCTGGCCAGTCAGAGGCCTTTCGTCCAGCGCGACCCCGACCTTCCATCGCTCTCGATGCAGCAGTATGATATCTCTGGGGATGACGCGCCTGCCCATCCTCCAAACCCCACTGCTGCTGCCACCTGCGTGCCCGAGTCTTTTGCGGAGTCCACTCCTTCTCCCGAATCACGCCATGGAAGACCCGGACTGCCACATCGTAGCCAACGGCAGAGCATGCACACCCTAGATGAATTGCGGAAGCACATGGAGGGGATCTCTGTCTCTCACTCCCGTTCTAACTCTCACACTTTCACCACTGATGCGCCTCCTGATTCGAACCAGGGTATGAAGTCGCCTCGCAAAACCAAGAGAACCATTCATTCTACGCCCTCATCGCCCTCTAACATCCCAATTGCTCCAGTTTCATTCTCGAAGTCCAGCGGGCACACTGATTCTTCTTCCTCGTCACGGACCATCAGATCGCCCAAGCAGACTGATCATTCCGAATTATCTGCGTTTCCATTCCCAACCCCTTCATCCTTAGCCACTTCTGTAGATCATTCTCTCGACTCATTCGCTGATGCGCGACCGATCGTGAAGCGCTTGTCGATACGGAGAACGAAGCCCCGAAGGAATAAGTCACCGCTTACCACTCCCGCGCCTGTGTTTACTGAAGCGAATCGTTCAACATGGAAAAATTACTTCATGGCCCACGACGCTGACACTAGCACGGAAGACCAGCGGTATCCTACCCCGAACCTCTACGACATTACGTTGGCGCTGAATGCCGAGGCCGGATTGGATGCCTGGTGGTCGAATACTGTGAAGGTGCTACATGCCCATTTTGGCGCTGAAAGAGCCGCCCTAGCGATTCCTGGAGATAGTACCGATCTGGAGAATGTGCCGTGGGGTCAAAAGGCAACGTATAGTTTATATGGCTATAGGACCGCTTTGTCGTCCACTGGGACGACAACAGGTAATCATGGGGCAGAAACCTCATTAAAGGATTCTTCTGATCGGGAAACCACCGATGTGGACAACAATCACAATAACAATAAATCTACGAAACTGAACGGACAGGTTCTCACCCCGTCCGAAAAGCGTCCACCTATGGTTGCACGTCATTCATTCGCCGGTTTCGGGAGGCCTGGAAATATAGGTAGCCGTGACAAAAGTGTACGACCAGATGCACCCAAGCGGACGAAAAGCTCGTTGAGCCCTGCCACGCTACAACATGGGACAAAAGATGACAAAGAGTCAACGGAGTCGGCAGATCATACGCCTAGCACAACGTCACGTCAACAGCGCTCAGAGCCCTCTGTAGATTCGGCGGAATGTGCCCCATGCCCATCGGTGGCTGTTTTCCCCGTTCCTCGTGCTTTGGAAGTTGAATCGGACCCTCTAATAAAACGAACAGGTGTGGTGAAGCTTTTTGGGAGAACCAAACCCGCCGTGTTAACGAGGCAATATTCTCAACATCCGATGGCGTCCCCTCTATACGACTCTATCACGAAGCCGCCGTCAAAGGATGACACGCTTCAGACCCCCTCGGCTGCTACAGTTCTTAGCGAGCCTACGACTTGCAATGTTTCCATTGGTCGAACGAGCATCTGCTCTGCGTCAAGTACGAGTACTACCACACAGACGATAACGGAGCTACCAAGGCCTTCTGTCCCTAACTACAGTCACGATGATGCCTATCCACCCAACTCTTCGTGTTCAGATTCATATGAAGAGTACGAACAAATTCCTCAATCACCCTGGGCGCAATCCCCCGTTCCATCACCCGCCGCCCGCTCGGATCCAGAGCAAAATCCTTTCTTCAATAACAGCAGCAAGATTGATGATGCCTTTGCTTCGAGTCCGCCGTTACGTGACTATTCTACGAACCGACCTATCGAAGCCATTGGCGTTGATCTTGCCAAAACAATCATACATATACCCTTGATACACTCTTCGTCGTCGAAACAATCGTCTTCAAACACATTGAGATTTCCCGTTGCTATCATTTCCATCCTCACCTCAACTATCCCTTACCCAGCGAACCTAAGGACGTCTCTCGGGTACCTCCTTCCACACCTCACCACCTCATTTTGCCTGGCTCAACAGTACAGTCAGCTCGAAAAGCAACTCACAACTTCAAAGACGCAGCAATTCGGACACATACTTGGACTTGGCGGAACCTTCTCCGACGCCAGTAGTGAAATGGAATTGGTGGCAGGGCTCAGCGGCCACGTTAACTACCCATTGGGAGAAAATGTTTCATTGCAAGGTCATTCAAGCATAACGAGTCCGCTCCAGCGATCGGATACTAGTAGATCCAATTCCGCCATGTCAGGGGCGAATACTCCCGGTTTAGAATTTAGTGGTGGCATGCCCCGTGACATCTACCTTACCCCGGGTCTAATGTCGAGACATGCTTCAGACACCTCGGATAGCTATTTCAATATCAAGCAGCAACCTGGTGGTATGATGAACCAACAAAGATTAAGGCAACAAAAACAAATGCGAGAGCCTCCTGCTTTAATGTCGCCCCAACCTGGGTCATCGCGGGCGGCATCTACAGAGTCTGGTGAGTTAACTTCTAGAGATCCTGGTTCAGTGCCCACCCCATCGTCCAGGGCACCGAGTATGACTGCATCACCGCAAAGCTCCTCGCGATATGCTTCGTCCGCTTCGATTGCTACACAACTACATAGAGAACTCTCACCTCGACCGTTCCCAGATACCATCGCACAGCTGATGCTCAATTCTGTACCATTACACCTATTTCTGGCGAGGCCCCACACCGGAGAAGTCATTTGGACGAATGATAAATTCGATTATTACCGAAGGAGCCAACCACATGAGCAACGTGTCAGAGACCCGTGGCTTGATGTACATGAGAGTGAACGTGAGAATTTACTAAATGAATGGGCAAAGGCGCTTCGATCGGGGTCGCAGTTTACGGAACGAGTTCGCGTTAAGCGATACAACGACGAGTCGACCTATCGTTGGTTTATTTTCCGTGCGAATCCTTTGCTGTCGCAGACGGGGGAACTGCTTTATTGGATTGGGTCATTTCTTGATGTTCACGAGCAGCGCATTGCTGAAATGAAGGCAGCGCAGGAGAGGGAGGTATTTGCCACGAATGCAAAGTATAAAGCGCTAGCCAATTCGATACCCCAAGTGGTGTTTGAGGCTGCTGAATATCGAGGGCTTATCTCAGCCAATGAACAGTGGCAGCTGTACACAGGCCAATCCCTGGAGGATGCCCTTAACTTGGGCTTTGCGAAACATATCCATCGGGATGACCTTGAAAAATGCGGCATCTTACTCCCGCTAAACATCACCCCGGACTCGGACAATCCAATCGAGTTTGGGCGTATCATTAATTCCCCGCGGGGTTCGAAGGCGTATAAAGAAAACGCTGATTCTGGTTCGAGCGGGCTATTGAGTAAACCTCCACTTTCCCGAACCAATTCGATGCGTGATAAGAACGGACGTTCAACATACCAAGGGTTAACCCATGCGCTTCATGAGCTGGTTGAGAAGGGAGTGGTTACGATACAGAAAGATGAAAATGGGAGGTATTCGTATACGACTGAAATCCGGCTGCGATCGAGGGGCGGTGATTTCCGATGGCATCTTGTTCGCCTTGTGAAAGTGGAGACGACGAGTTTTGGCGATGGCGAAGCTTCCTGGTATGGTACCTGCACAGATATCAACGATCGAAAGCTCCTGGAACGGAAGCTGAATAGGGAAATGGAGTCAAAAACGAAGTTCTTCAGTAATATGTCCCACGAGATCAGGACGCCGCTTAATGGGATATTGGGGACAATTCCGTTTATTTTGGATACGCAGCTAGACAACGATCAAAGACGTATGCTCGATACTATCCAGAACAGTTCTACCAACCTGCGTGAACTTGTGGACAATATTTTGGATGTATCCAAAGTGGAAGCCGGGAAGATGAACATTGTGCAACAGTGGTTCCATGTTCGCTCTATCGTGGAAGATGTGATTGATACGATTGGGTCGAGAGCGATAGATAAGGGACTAGAGTTGAATTATCTCGTCGAGTCAGATGTTCCTCCCATGGTGATTGGGGATAGGTTCCGAATACGCCAAATCCTTATAAACCTGATGGGTAACGCAGTCAAGTTTACGTCCCAGGGAGAAATATACACACGCTGTTCAATCCACCACGACCCTTCAGTTTCTGTAAAAGGGACGGAGATTCTTTTGAATTTTGAGGTTGTTGATACCGGCAAGGGTTTTAGCTCCACAGATGCCGAGCGGCTAATGCAAAGATTCAGCCAAATCGAGGGGAGCGGGTCCCAGCAACATGCAGGAAGTGGGCTTGGCCTCTTTTTATCCAAACAGCTTGTGGAGATGCATGGTGGGCGCTTAACCCCGACAAGCAAGGAGGGCCAAGGCGCCAAGTTCTCGTTCTTTGTTAAGGTCGATGCACCACCACCGCCGCCGCCCAAGGACCCATCGAATTCCAACCGTGATGATCGATATCTTCAGCCCATGGACACTTCTGCACTGAAGAGCCCGAGCAAACAGGAGTTTCCTTTCACTCAAGACATGCTAAGCTTACACTCACCGACAAATTCAGATACCTTGAGCTTGCCCAGCAAGCAACTACCCGGGCCTTCCTTTGCGTCAAATCAAACCAACACGCCTCCATCCTCCCAGGGTGGAGGAACTCCCTCAAAGACTGATCAGCCTAGCCAAACCCCATCCTTTAATATATCCACGCACAACGTGACCGGGACTGAGGTTATTGTTAGCAGTCCTACATCTCAAAAGCCCACCCCTCTCCCTTCGTCATACGATATATTAATAATATGTCCCTTCGATTATGCCCGCGAGGCATTGAAGCAACACATCGAACAAGTTATTCCTCTAGAGGTCACGTGTAAAGTTACTGCCGTGCTCGATGTTGAAGACTGGAAGGATCTTGTTGCTAGCGGCGAATGTCCCAATTTCACCCACCTAGCAATCAGCGTTCCAGATACAAACGACGTTAAGGAAACCATGCAAATGATTCTCCAATCCGATTGCGATAATAAGGATATCAAACGCGCACCACCGACGCTGATCATCGTCTCGGATATCTACCAGAAACGAGAGATCAGCGATGCGTACGAACAGTTCTGTGCCGCTGGCGGAAAAGGGTTCTTAGTTCCAAAGCCTGTCAAACCCTCATCATTCTCAAGGATCTTTGACCCTTATAACCAGCGGGATCTCAGCAATGATCGAAACCAGGATATGGCGCGGGAGATTAATAATAGTTTCAAGACCATGTCGAAGATTGTTAAGGAGGTCATTGGAAATAAAGGATATCGCATTTTGCTTGTGGAGGATGATGAGACTAATCGGACGGTACGTGCTATTATTATCAGGTGTTTTATTCTTCGCTTTTGGAAATTTTGTTGACCTTTCCTTCCTATTATTAATAGGTCATGTTGAAATATTTGGAAAAAGTGAAGTTGGCTTCTGAAACGGCTGGCAACGGCCAGGAATGCATCGACATGGTATTTTCCAAAGAACCCGGCTATTACTCCTTGATTATAGTAAGATTATATCCCTCCTATTCTATCTTTTCCTTTTCCCGGGCCATATGTCTAACCGGCAACTCTGTTTAAAGTGCGACATCCAAATGCCAGTTAAAAACGGATACGAAACCTGCCAAGAAATCCGC
Organism: Blastomyces silverae; assembly: GCA_001014755.1. Taxonomy (NCBI): domain Eukaryota; kingdom Fungi; phylum Ascomycota; class Eurotiomycetes; order Onygenales; family Ajellomycetaceae; genus Blastomyces; species Blastomyces silverae. The sequence goes on from LDEV01002804.1 coordinate 10,830, forward strand.
TTCTGGGAACAGAGGAACCACTTCCCGCAAATTCCCATCATGGCGCTCTCCGCAAACGCAATGATGGATCAGATTGACGACGCCTCACGCGCCGGCTTCAATGATTACGTAACGAAACCTATCAAGCACAATGAACTCGGCAAAATGATGATGGAGCTGTTGGATCCCAGTGTTGCCCAGGTCCTGCTTAGGGATCGGAATAAATCAGGGAATTCATCGTCATCGTCGCAGCAGCAGCAGCAGCAGCAGCGATGATGAGGAGTCTGTGAGAGGATAGAGGCTCTAGACAGGTAGCTTTACCTTTTAAGCCCGTCTATCCAAACTGCTATCTGTACTTTGTCTTCTCTTCTATCATGTGTATCAAATCTTAGTGTGCTGTTTTCAAAAGGAAGATACGCGCTGAGCAGGAAGGTGGGGATGGGATTTTAATCCCTCACCCGCTGCTCATCGCTCACCATCCTTCATCTCGAGATACTGACCCCTTTCCACATAACTTTTACATTCTTGTTTGCCAGTTGCTGTTCCGCTTTGTTTTTCCATTGTTTTAGACAAAAAAGATTTTTGTGTTTTCTGCCTTTTTCTCACAACTCTTTGGTTACAGGTTGATTTTTTCTACTCCTTTTTCTTCGTGCCTTTTTTTTTTTGAAAACATACCTACACACATAGTTATATATGCTGTGTCAATGCTGCATTGTTCTTTTTCATTTTTGGCGGTGGGAATCAGGAAAACCTGGAAAATTTCCACTTTTAAGTCTTTCTATCGTTTTTTCTTTTTTCCTTTTTCTCCTTTTTGGATAAAATTGAATTCCTCGGGTTGTTTTGGCTTTTCTTTTCATTCCTGTTTTGGATTATTATCACTACTGTTGGCGTTTTCCTTTTACTTCCTATCATTGCAATAACTCGGTGCATACGGGCTTTGGGTTTTCTCTCCCCCCCCATTTTTTGTTACATTCTTTCTACTCTTTCTACTCTTTCTACTCTTTCTACATATCTATATATATATATATATTCCCCTCCTAAACTTTTTCTTCCCTCTTTCTTTCCCGCTTCGCGTTCCGATTTTTTAGGTTTCTTCCACTTCATGTGTTTGTTTCCGCCCATTCTATATACTATTATTACTAGTACTATTATTACTTTTCTGTTGAGACTTTCTTCTCCCTTGTTGCTTCATCTATGTTTTCCATCTCATTAACTTCGTCATGAAATTTTGTGGGTGGGAAGAATATTCAATCACAAATTAAGTGCTAATTGCTTCGGTATATATTACAATTTACGTTCGCATGCTCTTCCTTTACTTATACCTCTATGATATACAGGTGCATTTACAAATGCAGGTGAGAGAGAAAGAACATGACAGAGACTAGATGAAAAGGCACTACAATAATAATGGTTAAGGATAACTAGAAGGTTCTAACGGTTATTTATGATATGAGCTTTTGTTCCAGATTTCCTGCTATCCATCTTTCCTATCAGCCTAATCATTCATGGTTTTCAAAGAGACTTACCTAGGATGACCGTGAGAACAGAGCACGAGGCCAAAAGGAAACTTTTAAGGATGAAGCGCGCAAACCCAGCGGAATTTATGCAACAACAATATTCACTCAACAGTCAACAGCCCTCGTCCATCCTCGACAAACAACACCTTCAGCCTGCAAGTCAAGGAGAAAGTAAACTATAATCCTCCCGCTCACTTTAGAATAAGGCGAGATGATGACCAGGTACAGCGGTATAGCCATGGATGGAAAGCACGAGGCTAAGTCCGTTGTTACAGATATGACACGGGACGCTCATGGCATATCCACACTGCACAGTGAGCTAGTTGTGGGATGCCCGCCTCTCATTCAACGTTGGTCGTGGTTGCGCCCACGGGTTGGGCAGTCGCATCGGCGTACTCCATTATGAAAGGCGGAAGGCGGAAGGCGGAAGGTGGAGGGGAGATGTTGATAGAGCATGTGTTGATCTGGGTCAGAGTATGGTTTGCCGGATGGGATGGGGTGAGATGTGACGCGCGTGTCATGGGGCGTGGGATGGGGAAACCTGGACCGAATTTTGGGTTAGGCGTGCTTATGGCGGTCTAATAGTGCTAGTAAGTGGACAAGGGGAGGCGGGAAGGAATAGTGGTAGGCAGGTGGGAAAGCAGGGGGAATGAGGACTGACCTGATATCGCGGGAGAGGGAAAGGGCAGAATGCATGTTAAAGCCGAGATGAGCTGTAGGATCAGGAAGTGGTGCCATCAGTTGCCTTAGGGGGTACGATGGAGGAAGGACGGGCGCGCAGCGCGGAAGGAGACCTCGGATGAGTTCCTTCCCTCCTAGGTATCCTATACCCGCATCCTCATTCGGACAGACGATGTCCGCCAGGGCTCGCAGGCAGCGGGCAGCGGGCAGCCCAAATGGGTATTAAGAGCCGCATGGAAAACATATAAACCCCCCCCCCCCTCGTTTTCGTCTCCTCTGTCCTCTCTCTCTTTTTCTCTCCACTTCTTTTTTGTTTCCCCCTTCCCGACCACCCACCCGTAGAAATCGTCGCCGTACGTGGACATATGTCGTAATATATAGTAGTTCATCAAGTGTAGCGGGGCAATAAAGGAGGACCGTTAGTTCACCCAGCTTATCGTTGCGGGTGATGGGGCGGAAGCGAAAGGGGCATAATAAAGAATTCCCGCCAGGGGTAGATTGATATTCACTCCAGGGCTGGAATCATCGGTTTCGATTGACTGGAAGCTGCAAACTGCAAACTGCTTTGGAGAATAGCAATGCACGTCACACATTGTCTACGCATTGCGGGTCTCTGATGCCATAGCTTAAGAACAGCTTGCTCGAAACCGCCAGCATAATGCTTTCTTTTCCCCCGGTCACTCTCCAAACTTCCGCATACCTTAACGGCACCCCTATCCACAAAAGGGAACCCGCGGTACTGTACAGGTGTACCCCCCCTGCGAATTTCGCATCAACAAAACAAAACAAAAAGTCCCGCTGCTCGCCATCCTTCAATTCACAATTGATGGCTTATGTTCCTCTCCATTACTAACCACCCTTGTCGGTCAGTAGCAGGGGTGGTTAACTTGGTTGCGGGAACTCTTGCGGTGAACTCCCAAAGATACTCCTGCCAGCACAGGAGTTTGACCCCCTGTTCCATCACCAAGACATTTTCTGATGATCGCTTCAGCACAATGATTTTGGATAAGATAAAATCTTGTTCGCAAAGGAGGTCGTCCGTCATTTAAGAATGGACCGAATTGTTAAACACGTACCCTTTAACGCAGGATCCGCAAAGCCGGGGAGTTAAATACGGCCCCTTGGTAGAGAATGGGCTGCCGGGCCCGATCGAGGTACCTACAAAAGTATTGAAATCGGATGAGGGAAGTTGTACTCAGGTGTGATGAGAGTCGGAAACTCCCAACATTCCGCAAATCAAAATAAATACCACCCCAGGTGAAAGCATTTGGCTATTTAGCTATCTGCAACTTCGGTTCCAGTGTCCAACCGCGGCCTTCGAATGCCTGTCAGGACGTTTGCTAGTGGAAAGTTGGAAGACGTGCCTATCAAGTCAATACCGTGTCATTCCATCCTGGAATCAGATGACCCTCGGTGCATCCATGGATGCTTTTGGGGATATCGAAATTGAAAGCGGTGTACATGTACATTTCTCCGCATCAAGGACCTTGTCATCGATATTGACATCCACTGCCGCTCACCTTGAGGAATTTTCCCGCGGGCCGACAAATTTCGGTAGCATAGAAGTACATACCTAGGCAAGTGTGGATGAAGAAGGAGCATTTAGTCTTGATATGGGGAGTGAGTGACATTGCTCTGCCCTACTTCGATCTGCGAGCTTATCCATGTTGCCTATCTTGGTTTCAAGGAAACGTTCAGGGGAGGAGAGGGGAGGGAAGCAAATTGTGGAATATTTTACTTATTCATGGTAGGCTTTATTATCTATTCCCCTCGAAGCCGGTTCATCAGTAATGTATGTACAGTAGAACAGTTCTTGTGAGCTACTGGTCGTAGTTTGCTAAGGAGTAAAAACGTTCAACAAAACAGGGTGGTGTTACAGACACTACAGGCTTGTGAATATCTTAGAACTCCCAGCGCTTCATCTCTTTCATGATCTCATGGAACCTGAGATCTTCCATGTGCATTTGGGAATTTATTAGCTGCCCGGCATATAATTCGATTTATTGTTAGTTAGTCAGTTTCAAATAAGAAAGAGGGTACACGTCGCAAACAGTTAAAAAGTGAATAAATTGGTGGGTTTTTTTTTCTTTCCCTTTTCTTTTTTTGTGGACGTTTCTTTTATGTTTCTTTCTTCTCTTCTTTGCCTTCTTTTAGAGAAGCAGGCAAAAAAAGTTCTATTTTCAACCGTTCTGCAAAGTCAATCAATCACACGAGAAAACCCGCCTCTTTCCATCTGAATATTGGAATCCATCTCGTCATTTCCCCTCTTTTCCACAGCCTAGACTGGGGTTTTTCAAAATGGGCTGCCCAGGTGGTGTTGTTGATCGAATTTGATTGAATCAATTGATTCGATCGGTTTGCTGCGTCGTTGGGAATTAATTGGGCGAGACCAGAAACTTTCTTCCCCCCGTTTCCTCCGCTTGCTGCCCTTTTTTATGCAAAGATGTCCAACTCCGCGCCTTTTTATTTTTCCCCGGGTCTTTCGATTTTCATTCTTTTTCTTCCCAGCCATATTATTAGGCACATTAGTTACATTATGGCGGGATCGGTTCCGTTTTTTTTTTTGATAGCCTTATTGGACCCTGCTTTTGCTGCTTGCTGCCTTTTGGTTTTTGGAGATCGCTTCGCTCGCCGAAACCGTGTGGAGTAGTATATGACCCAATAGGCAAATTGAACATTAATTGATCAAGAGAGGGAGAAAATGGGAGAAAGAAAAGGAATGTACTGTCCTTGTGCAGTACATTTCACGGCCCTGTAGCCCTGGTTGGGCGGACTTGAAAGTTAACAGGCTCGATAATTGTCAATTTGGTGTAGAAGAAGGCACACAAGGTTCATTAGTTATTAAATTAATTTGACAGTTATATAGTTAACCTACAATAGCAAAAGAAAACAGAGAATTAAAAAATACATGGAACTAACTATAGAATCATATCCTTCAAGCATTTGCTCTGTCATACATACATAGATAAAATCGTAGATATTTCCCCCCATTCCATTCCACTGCAGCCTTGAAATTATCTATGTCTTAGTCATGCATGTTTGATCAATGACCTCAAGCTGCTAGTTACGTGCCTATCTTTTCCCAACAGTCTCCTTACTCCAACTACCATCGATGCCATATAGTTATTTATATGTTATGTCAACTCTACGATACACCCGCCTGCAGAACAACCCCCACACCCGGAAATAATACGATACCCATTACTCAATACTCAATACCGAATTCCCAATACCATCCCCGTTTTCTAACTATAAAACACCTGGGCCTTTAACCATCAACTCTACTTTTGCGCCTAACCAAGGATCCAGCCAACCAAACCCGCCAACCAGCCGCAGCCCAACCCCAAGAATCTCTCGCCGCCTTTAGCCCTCTGTTTGCTTATCCTGTCACCCGTCACATCATCGCTAGCATTACCTTGCCATCTCCTCCCACCACCACCCCTATCCTAACCGCCGCGTTATAACTGGCTGCCCAGGAAGGCGGTGGAGGGCCTCTGTCGCCGTTCCACAGGATTCTCGCCCCCTCCCAGAAGAAAAAAAAGTAAACTAGGGATTCAAACTGCAAGACGGGGGGTGCCTAGGACTCAATGGGCTCAACTAGGCCGAGATGAAACTGGAACGGGCTGGGGACTGTGGACTTGGGACTTTCGTTTGTGGACTGGTGAGCGGGGTCAGTGAACCCTAACTGAGGCCAATTGGGAATCGGACATAGGAGGGCGAGGGGGGGTAGCAGGGGGGTCAAAGGTGAACGGGGGGAGGGGCGCAATGGACGCGGATTGGGCTGGAGCAGCAACAGCCCGACTAAGTAGAGTGGACGGGCTGGGTGAGCGTCCCACACACTTCCGAAAGGGGCAAAGGGGGTATTGGATAGGGGCTGCAACGGGGAGCGAGTGGCGGCCGGGATGTGAAGGGATGCGACGAGGGGGATGGGGACAGCGGACAACCGCCATTGGAGGACGGTGGCTTCGTTTTTGCATTTTGCCTTTCCGTCTGGTCTTTGTCCTCGTTTCTCCTCTTTCTCCCTCGGATTCCCTCCCCCCTATCAGTCTCGCTTCCGCTTCCTGAATAGGCATGATGGCTCTCCGGCGTGGCTATAAAAGGCTCCTCCTTTTCCTCCTCATCGTCTTCCTCTTCCTCTTCCTTATTTTCTCGTTCTTCTCTTCAGCTTCATCATCAGCTTCAGCATCTTCACCGACTTCTCCTACCGGCCCCTTCCCATTGACTCTATCCTATACCATCTTCTTATACCTGCCTGCCTTCACAGTCTTCCACGACTACCTCAGCTATACTCAACCTCTTCTGTAGTGCATATCAGATACTACCCATTGCTTGTTATACTCCCCCTCGCTGTCTTGATCTTCCTTCTCGCTTGATACCCTTTTTCTTCTTACCAGGCACCCATTGTTTGTTCCAATAGTCAAGAAGAGAACGCATCCGTCCCCATCTCCTGCACTGCAGTCTTATTTGTTACCAATTCCCAATTCCGCTTCTTCTTGAGAAAATTGGTTCTTCTGCCTATTACTCCCGAGCACGAATTTTGCGCCCTACTCAAGAAGCTCAGAAAAAAGAAACTAGGGAAATTCCCCGTTTTTCGCAGAAAAGACCAAAATGGATTCCATCAGAGGCAATTACTACCAGCCCGCTTCTTCTCTCCCCATCGCTATGCCTTCAAAGGCTCCCGCGGGTGCAAATCTCTATCCCATCTCCCGTGTGGCTGGTTCGCCTCCGGAAATATCCGATGCAAGCACTACGACCGGCAGTGCGAGCGGGGAGACCTTCGATACCTCCTCTGGAGGCTATTCCGGTGTCGATGTGATGGATATGCTGAATGACCGCATGTCCAATGTTTTCGACCCCAGCCGATTGGACAAAGGGGTAGCTAAACAGGCGAAACTGTGAGTCTTCCCCTGAATCAATCAGCGAGAGCACTGCCGAATCTGCAAAGTGCCGCTGCTTTTGGGTTTCCTGGCCGGGCCTCATCTTGAAATCTCTGATCTCACCAAACTAATGCCCCTATAGCTCCGGCCATCTCAACGCCAAACAGCAAGAACTCTTGGAACTCCAAGCGCTTGCTCAGCGACGACTCAAAAATGCGCGTGCCAATTTTGCCGACGGCATTAAGGCCGCCAAGGAGACCAAACAGGATCTCGAGTGGACCCAAAAACGGGTCAGGTAAGCTGCCACAATTCCTATTTTTTTTGTTCCTGCCCCCTTCAATATCGTTACCCCGATCATGTGGGCTCCGCCCCGCCCAGCGGAGATGCATTCCCGCCGCGCTCCGCCGTCACATCGCGTCTTGGCATTTTCGGGCAGTCGCGAAATTCGAGAATTTTCGATATTTGGCATTTTTACCCCCTGCACTCGAATTTCTCGCTTTTATTGTTCCTGGGTCTAATTGCCACTGGTGTTGCAGCAATATGAGAGCGAAAGCCGAGCGGACTTTGCCAGACGAGTACCGCGTCGCGACAAACAAGTATGCCTATCCCGCCGGCTACTGAACTTTGTCGTAAATTTGATACCCCTATAATTCAACGCTCGCTTTAACGACTTAACGACTCATGACGGCGGCTTCTTTTTGTACCTTTGTCAACAAAAGATCTCTTTCTTACAGTTTTCGTTATTTTGGAATTCGGGCAGGCTGCCTGGTATATTTACTGCGGATTCCAAGTCGCAGCCTCGTGACTTTTTTGGAGAGGAAAATTTGGGCTTTCTTGATATGTATTCTGATTTTGGCTTTAGTTTCGTTTCTTTTATGGGTGGTTGGGATTTATATTGGTTTTTATACTCCCGTTTTCGAACTAGGAAATCTATTTTTATACCCTTTTTTAACCCCCCTGAGCAGTCGATTTTCTTTGCTTTTTCTGCTTACGGCAAATTCCTTTTCGGACCAGCCAGCCAAACCGGGATCGGATAGGTGGGTGATTAGGAGCCCTACCGTTCCCTACGACGGCAGTTACAATCTGGACCGCCGCACCTGCGCGTCTGGCAACTTGACAGCAACGCCCAGTAGCGCCCTGCAGCTGTATTGCTCCTCAAAACATTCTGGAACGACTACCACAAGTCACATGAGCGTCACGGGAACAGCACCATGAGGGCCCCTCCACGATTGACTTGCCGAAAACATTCCCCAGGGCCATATGCCGGACCTATGGCCGTTGTAGTAGCAATTCCGCTATCCCCACATTCCACATCACGATGACAAGTACCTTCCGAACCTCCGCCGTGAATGGT
>LDEV01002804.1:19412-82679 GCA_001014755.1 Blastomyces silverae
GTTTTCGTCCAACTCCCTTGCCGCTTTTGGGGCGCCTTTCTCTCGCCCTTCCCCCTGGCCGCCCCTGGCACTTCTAAGCGCGGACGGCCCACCATGATCCACCCACCCACCAGGTACACGGGCCAGTTAGCCGTAAGTCATGCCGCTATGATCTGTAGGGGCGAGGTCTAGCAAAAAGATGACGTTTTTCGGCTATTGGTACAGTATCGTATTATATTCTGTATGGTATGTAAAGGATGTATGTACCCTAAACAGACCAGACCGCAACGATGAACATAGAGCACATGTATGTACACATGGTAGGGATAACAATGGTAGGCAGAGTATCTAAGGATCAGGAAGTACCTAGATAAATGCACCCCCACGCTTCGTATGATTAATACCTTGTACCGGGAAAGGGGAGGTGGGCTGTAAAATACAATAGTCGTCCATTCCATCCCGATATTTGCAAACGATTTAAGACGAGAATTTTTGTGCTATATAAAATAGGGGAACATGAGAACTGCCTTAAGTAGTCCACCAATGATAGATTCCTTGAACTTGTGTGTTCTGCAAATCAAGTGGATAGTATTTACTAGCATGGATAAATTAATTCCTCCCTGATGTTCTATGCCTAACAATCATCACACTCTTCACAACTCATATCCATTTCATTGCCTTCTTGTGCGAGAATCCTAATCTATATACTCAACAAGTATCTTTTCAGAGCTTGACATTCCCGCTCAAGCTCTTGCCCAAAACTGTTACTGTATCGAATATCTCACGCTCCATTGAAGACCACCAGAGCTATAACTTCAAATCCACTAATAATTCCCTATTACCACAGTACGAAGCGTGCTTGTATAAGCGTTCAAGGTGACTTTGAATTATCAAAGTCCTATTGGAGGTCACCAGGAGCGCTGGATGTGTATCTATAACCTCAAATCCCCCCCCCCCTCTCTCCGCCCCCCGGGAGTTATCATCCTCATTCAAAGCTGCTAAAGATAGATAAGCCAACAGCCCGACATTGTCAAGGCTTACGCTGCCGTCATGTACGATCTTAGAAAAATTGCTGCATAAGGAACATATCGTTTGAGTGATTTCCAGTTGGACACCTCTTTCACTAGTCATTTCGGCACTCGCACCCAGGAGAAATTGAGAGGTTTGCTAAAAGAGCCAGTCCAGAATGATGGAATGCGTATGTGGTCGCCGGCTCGGAAGATTGAAGAAGAACCTTGGAATTGAGGTATATCGACAATAGCTGAAGGTCACGAGCGAGCTGCTAGCTAAATAATAAGGGTGAAAAACCTACACCATATAGCTGATATATAACGGATAGTTGTATGGCAGTTTTTTAAAGGGGTATTGTGATGCGATGTCTCCACGCTGGAACCAAGGCGAAAGTTTTTCCGGTCGAAAACCGGAACCACATTCACATGCAACCGCTCGTTAGATTTGATCACTGGCCTTATCAATCTCAAATTCAAAGATGTCCTCATTTACTTTTAATTCAAGTGATAGCCGGGCAGAAAGCAAAGGAGAATGAAATAGGCAAGACTTCCTATTTGTTTTTGGCTGCAATTATTTTTCAGAATCTAGTCTCATTCATAGGGCATGAAGCCGGGCAACCCCTCGAGTCTTCTACTCAACGACCATGCTGAGAAAGGACATCGCTGCACATTACATGGCAGCTCTTAGACGAGCAAGCATCTCTAAAAAAAATTATTGTTATTGAGCGCGCTAGTTAACAGCAAGGCCGGACAAGACTGCGAATCGATGAAAGATATATCCAAAAAGCAGGGACGCTGTGAAAGGCTACATGGTAGAGGTGCTCTTGCCCACCAGGGGCGGAACGTGCCTCCACATTACCAACCACAAACATGCCTCAACAATTTCAAAACATATTGTCTCAATAACAACAATGAAAAGGGCCTAGCAACAGCAAAATCACAGCACGAGTTTTTCCGCCAATTTCATGTCGTCAGGTTTGAAGAGCTTCTCTCCCTCGAATTCTTTTTTAACTATTTCGAAAGCAGCACTCCTCAATTCCGGACTAATACCTTCGACCAGCATCTTGTAACTAGGGCTAGACTCGGCGAGATAGATAGGTATTTCTCCAGTAAGGGCTTTATTAAAAGCGTGACCTAGGAAATATAGAGCCATTCCGGCTATTATTGGATGGGGCGAACGAGATTTTACGGAGAGCTTGGAATCAACAGAGACACGGGCATTTTGACATACGATTGAAGGCGGCCGGGCACCAGATGGGTAGCAGATGTCAGTTCATCTTATATTCAGGGCTTTCGACAGAAACTGACAGCCCCCCCCCCAACCCATTGAACGAGATGCAAATATTTTGCAGTGCTGCAATGACTTGAAACGGCAGGGGCACGAAAGGCCATTGTCTCTCGATGAATTCGGGAAGCATCTAATGTCAACTGTGATGGTGATTCTCCGAAATGTCCGAGACCAACAGTTTCGAGACAACATCATGGCTACAGGCTATGATGCAGAGATGCACTTGTTCTTAGAGGAGGTTGGAGGAGAAAAAGGCCTGAGTATGTGTATATTATAATGATGTTTCATCTGCCACATGCCTTGATATGGTTTGATCTTCTATGCCCAAGCTATGGGTTAATGAGAGTTGGGCGTGTGTACTTTGTCACAATCGCCTCTTTTTTTGTTTGGGAAATTTACCAAGCCACATGAAAGTGTGGTAGAATCTCATTCACTTCGCTGTCTATTTCATTCTTGCAAGGGCTTCTTCCAAGGCCGAAAACTCTTTCGATACCAGAGCGTCTGCTGCCGGTGGCCTTTCGGCAGGGTTGACAACCAACATGAGACGAAGCACATCCTTTATCTCTGCCATTGTATCCAACACTCGTAACTCGTCCTCCAAACATCAATCCATTGTTTGGCCGCTATGAAGTCTAGTTGAAGAGTTCGTTTCTTAAGGGGTGGAACTGGCGGAACATCCCAATCGGGAAAATGCTGCATGAGCTACATGATACTCCAAGGCTCATTGAAGAGGAAAAAAGTGCACCCCGAGGTGCCCAATAAAATGGGCTTCATCCACATGAGCAACATCGCCGCAACTGCCCAGGCCTGCGCGAGCTCAGCGCATGACTGACCTTGCCAAACCTCAGGTGCTTGCATGGCAAATGGCTGGCCATGGTAACTAGAGCCAGCTTGATTGACTACAACACTACCAGCTGAGGATTATCGCTATCCAATCGAAACTCTGCTCACCACTTCCCAAGTCTCCCACCTTCACAGTAATTCGATCAGTCCCGATACCAGAAAGTAGAATGTAGGCAGGTTTAATATCTAAGCTAATCCGTAGATGCTAGCGAATCAAAATCGGAGCCCCTACCTGTATTGACCAGGGTTTTATCCTCTAGAATGGTGCAGCTGGCTAAAGCTGTCCTCAGAACGGCCCCAATCAAGGCATAGGTATGGATGTCAGGGCGGTATTCCACGTCTTGCAAAGTGGTTTTAGCCATTCGAAGGCGGCATACCGTATACTTTTAGGGTCGGTTTTGCCCATGTCCATGGAGTCGCTACTCATGTTGTACAGCTTCCAGAAGGTCGCGGCAGATCTAACAGAAGGCAGGCGATAGATGTCATGTTCAACTTGTAGCTCGTTTGCAGAAGCTTCGTGCTCCGGAGAAGGCATTTTGATGAAAGCCCTGGTTGAGTTAGCATCAGGTTCAATGTTTGGCTAGAACATACAAACCAGCGTGGAGCGTCAACACTTGCAGTTGCATCTTTCGGTATAACCTCAGCTTTATAGACTATTGACCGGTGTGAACCATCTCCCTTAAGCGGGTCGTCGGAGATATGGTAGTTCCATTTGGGCACTGAAATACCTGGCCAGAAGCAAGTGAGGATATGGCTCGAAAACAGAACGCCTTTTCCCCCGCAGCGAGAGTCGAGCGAATTAAAACATCATGCGTGTTCTACAGTGCACTAATGAGGCGAGGTGGTGTTTATATCAACGTCCGATATTTTTACCATGATCGCGTTGACAGCACGAATTTAGCGCCATTATTGGATTAGCATCGCGCCAAGGCGGCCCAGCCGCCGCGATCAGCCGCCCAACCAATTGCAGCCATACGGCTAACGGACAATTCCTAACTACCTAGGTATTTTTGAACATCCAAACTCAGAAGCCTAGACATCTACTGATGCAGAAGTACAAATATGGCAATGGGTGATAATTTTGCTTCCTTGCCTTTTTTCTTTTCCCCCCTCTCTTTCTGACATCTGTACAGAGTAGGGGTCCTCTAGGTTCGCACCCACCCGCTGAGCCTAATGTGATCTGCTCTACCCCTGTCCCAACCCTAATCTCCACTTAGTTAACCTTAGACTAGCTTGGTGGGGAACGCAATGATGCAATTTGATATGTTTACAGCTTCCAGTTAAAACCAAACGGAGTTCCAACATTTCGCTTCAGTCCAATTCTTTGATAACTAAAAGGTAATACATACAGGGGGCTGATAATCAAAAGAAGTGAAAGAATATCCTTGGATGTGCAGTTGCCCCCTTACAGGGATAAAAAGACCCCATTCCTCCTCTACTACCCTCAAACAGCGCAATCACTCCAACACTCCGGCTTTCGGCCCTATACACACACTCCTTTTGAAACCACGGGATTCTTCGCAGGGATGGGCCAAAGAAGGGTCAGTGAGGTCGGCCTTAGCTTGTTTCGTCTGTCATAGGCTTTTACTCGCAAGTGCGCTTTGGCCACTCGTAGCACTAAGGGTAACAAGGGTCTCTCCTATCCGCATCCTCTCCGAGAGAGAATATTAATTTTCCCAGCTCTAAAATGCGCTCTCCTGGTCTCTTTTGGATATGACTAATAACAAAGTGGGATACGTCCGAACGGAGTAGAACGAAGTAGTATAGATCCAAAAACAGGAAAAAAAGAACAAAGTTTGTACGCAGTCAAATCTTAATATGGACTTCTTGAGGAGAAAAATTAATAGCGCTGCCCGACGTAAAAAAAACGTTATATATATTAACACGCCATAAACCCATCATTTACAGTCACGCATAATTCTGCTCCTCCATCGCCCTGGCAATAACGGAAGCAAACCGTCCCGCCCTATCAGTATCCTGCTTGGCCGTCCCAATCCCAAGGAGCACCCTCTTAATCCCAACCCCGATCTGCTCGCTCTGTGTCAATCCCCGCAGTTCTGCCAGGGCACCTTCTGTCTCCTGCGGAGAGAATGCCTGCGCTTCCTTCAAGATGTAAGACAGTTCAGAAAAGGTGTTCACATTCGGCACGCGGATATCAGAATTAAAGGAGTTGAAGACATCGAGCTGCTTCAATATGGAGCGTTCGGTGGTTGTAGCGAGGATAAGCAAACGACGGTCCCCGGGCGGTTTCTTTCTCAACAATACCATCACAGTCTGCAGGACCGTGTTGCTAAAGCGGGGGCCAATGGGGACCCAGTCAATGATTCGCTCGATGTTATCCATCACGACGACGCTGGTGGGACTCTTGTATGCGTCCATGAATACCTTGTTCATGTGTGAGACTTTAGCGGCTTCACTATAACCAACCATATCCTCCGGGGAAATGAGTTTGACGAAGGGGAAATCTGAGTCGATGGCGATCTTGGCGGCTAGGGCTGTTTTACCGCTGCCTGGCGGTCCGTGAAGGAGGACTGAGAAGAGCGAGGTGGTAGATTGAGGATCGCGCACTTGGTTGACGAATAATTTGCCTTCGCCCAGGATGCTGTTAATTTCGGGCGAATAATTGATGATGCCGCCGTGCAGACAGCTTTCGAGCTCTTCTTCGGAAACACCAAAGGCCGGTTTTACCTCGTTAAGAGCATTGTGGAAGTCTTGACGATTGACCTTCATGTTGACAATGTCATCACTAATGCCAGCCATCGTGCCGACTTTTACATGTCGGTTAAATGCAAAAGAAGATGCCGACTTGACCAAACCACTTATTTCTGCTCCCGAGAAGTTCTTTGTCAGTTGGGCCAACTCAAGAAGATCGACATCTTTATCCATTATGTCATTCTCTCTCATTTTCTGCGTATGAATTTTCAATATTTGCGCCCGTCCATTTTCGTCTGGCAATGAAATTTCCATGTGTACCTCCAGGCGGCCCGGCCGCAGTAAAGCGTCATCGATCATGTCCATACGATTCGTCATTCCAATCAGGAGGATGTTGTTCAATTGATCAACGCCGTCGAGTTTTGACAAAAGCTGGTTGACGACACTGTCGCCAACACCAGTTCCACCACCCGCGCCGCTGCCACGCTGTTTGCAGACAGCATCAAGTTCGTCGAAAATAATGATGTGGAGTCCACTTTCGTCCCCCTTCTCCTTGTACTCTTTCTCCGCATCCGCAAACAATTTCCGAATATTCTCCTCTGACTGTCCAACATATTTGTTCAGAACCTCAGGTCCATTAATGACTTTAGGCTCCCTGGCGTTGAGCATTTTGCCGATTTGTCTAGCAATCAGAGTCTTTCCTGTTCCAGGTGGTCCGTAGAGCAAAATTCCCTTGACGTGTTGAATGCCCAGTTTCTCCACGAGTCCAGGAGGGAAGATCCGGGAGGCGAATGCTCTTCGGAAAATAGTGCTAAACTCCATATCCAGGCCACCGATCCCCATGTTTTCAAATTTGAAATCTGGTTGGATAATGGAGTTTGCCGCAGGTCTTCGATTGGAAGGTTTCACATTGATACCTGTCTTTGCATCTTTAAAAAAGTTGATCAGAGTAAAGGATGTTAGGATTCCTCTGGCAGTAGGATCAGATGTCGTCGGAGCTGAGGACGACTTTGCTTTTTCCGAAGCTAAGTCTCCAAGTTGAACTGTCTTAACAGTTAACAGTAGGGGAATACTTTTGTCGTCCATCAAAATCTTTTGACCAGGGGCCAGGATTTGGTTTTCAAAGTTCTATGTATTAAGAGTCAGCAATGATAAACTTCTCCTGTTCCATCCCGTAAAAAATTGCAGTACTAACCCGGGTAACGACTCGTGCGAGCTGATCTTGATCATAAGGCGTCTCTGTCCGCTTCTTTCCGGCGAACCCAATTTCCATATCCATGGATGCAAGGTACGATTGCCCGCCTTGGCTGAAAATGTCATACAGCCGAACAGAGACCATATCCGTCAATGCGACTTGGGCCCACGTTCTCTGTGGATCAGACATGCTAATGTGTCCTGGTGGGAAGCTTTCGAGGGGACGGGCAGAGAAGACAAACATATCGTTTATGAGAACGAGGACATCCGAACCATCGCGGGAAGGCGGAATGTCCTGGGGAGATACCGCTACGCTGTAAAACAGAAAAATTGTCAGCATCCCTTACTATATTTGAATGATCCGTTCAGGCCAAGAAGAGGAAACCCCCCTAAAATCCCAACAACGTACAGATTTCCATATGTATATGAATTATCTGGGCTCTTCGCCGGACGCAGAGACCAGACACGGTCATCCATGCCGCTCCCTCCTCCTCTCGGTGGCACTCTGCCAGGTCCCTGTCTAGAAGGCATGTGTTGTTGTGGCGGTCCGCGGGCCATGGGGGATCGGTCGTAGTTCCTTTTATCATCGTAGCCGTCAGTCATCAGCGTGTCAGAATCAGAATCAGGTCGACGGAGTGGAGACGCATACCCTCCACCCAATCGAGGATCCGGCCCATAACCAGATGACTGTTGATTAGGACTATTGTAGCGGTCTCGCGGCGGGCCCGTTCTGTCCCCTCCCGGACCGGGGCTACTGCTGCTCGAGCCGAAAGGATTGACGGAGGGGAAGTTGTTACGATTAAACATAGTGTTTAGTTATTGGTCGATGGCTAGTAATTGAAAGCATAGGAATCTGGTCCTCCTTCAAGACATATATATAGTCCTCGGCTTGATGGTGAAAAGAACACGCTGTTCCCAAGTCGTGAGCGATCAGCCTCCAGTTTAAGGACTTATAGGCGGGGAACTCGAGGGGTTGGTTGGCAGCTGAATAAAAGGGTATGAACAGGTATCAATCATCAAACATGCAATGCGAAAGGGATAGAATTAGGCATCAGCATCAAACGAAATAATGGAAATTATGACAGTGTATCTATAAGGAACAATAATCTAGCTGCTTTGTAGTACGATTAAATTGACGTTGACACAGATAGATGTGGTCAACTGGAGGTTGCCGCAGTTGGAGATCCCAACCAATGGTTTCAGCCACTCCCCGCGCCACCTTACTAACACTTTCTGTGGCGCATAATTGCGAGTCTTGGCGTCATCGGGGTTCTTGGGCAATTGACCAGGCCCCTTCTCAATCTTCTAATAGTCCATATTGTAAAGCTTCAAAGCAATCTATATGCAACTCTCCGAGGATGGTATTGTAGGTTACCCTCATTTATATCCCTTCTACTACAGTTGTCAGTTACATCCCATGAAATACTAACTATCTCTCCTCTCCAGGCATCTTCTCGGCAAAAAGTCATGGAACGTCTACAACACAGACAACATCACCCGCGTCCGGCGCGATGAAGCCGAAGCAAAGGCGCGTGACGAAGAAGAACAACGGCATCTACAAGAAATCGATGCCGAAAAGCGTATACAGATCCTACGAGGTCTCCGCTCTCCATCGAAATCCCCTCCACATATTCAGGAAGCGCCAACCGCCCCCGAACGACGGGATAAGGAACGAGAACATCGAGAACCTCGAGATCCCCATCACCGCAAACGACGACGTATAGCTGGCGAAAATGATACAGATCGCGATATCCGATTTGCTAGGGAAGATGCGCAACGTGCAGAATCGAGGCGTGAAAATGATGTCGTCCTCGTCCGCAAACCGTCCAAGGACGATGCGCCCATCATCGATGATTCGGGCCATATCAACCTATTCCCAGAGCCTACCGCGACAGATGCTATTACCGGTGGCTCGGGGAAAAATCCCGAGGCGGAGGCGGAGGCTGCAAAGAAGAAATTCGAATATGAAAACCAATATACCATGCGGTTCTCGAATGCGGCTGGGTTTAAGCAGAGCTTGGATAAGGGACCGTGGTATTCGTCGTCGGCCGTTGACATAGCGGCTAAGACGGCGGAGGATATGCTGCCAAGTAAAGATGTGTGGGGGAATGAAGACCCGCGCAGGCAAGAGAGGGAGAGGGTGAGGACTGATATGAGCGACCCGTTGGCAGCGATGAAAAGGGGTGTACGTCAGCTGCGGGACGTGGAGAAAGAAAGGAAGAAGTGGGAAGAGGAGAGAAGGAGAGAGTTAACGGCCTTGAAGAAGGAGGAGGAGAGGAGGGAGAGGAGGGATTCGAGTCGGCATCGTCGAGAAAGGCGGCGGCGAAGGAGGCGAGGATCGGATAGTTCACTGGATAGTTTGGAAGGCTTTAGTTTAGATGCCGAGACACAGCCGGCAGGGAGTGGCCGTGACCGTGATCGTGATCGTGATCGGGACCGTGAGCGTGACCGTGAGCTCTCGAGAAAACACCATCGGGGACGAGGGGAGCGGAGTCGGGAAGAGCGTTCAAAACATTCCCGGGCCTACGGCAATAGTCATTCTCATAGAAGCTCCAGAGACCGGGATGAAGACCGGGCCAAACGCCCTTCCAGTGATGGCCGGCTGTCTAGTTGGGTGCCGGCACCTGGGAAACGTTACAGCGCCCAATTTGCAGATGTGTAGTTTGCTAATTTGAGCTATGAACACTTTTAATGACAACCATGAATAATGACCCCATTTTATTTCTTTCACCAACCCAACCCTCTCTATTTTGATATACCCAAATGTAATATGCACAATCATCAACCCAAACCCCAAACGTAAACTATCCGATATTTGAAAAATGTCACCAGGGTAAAAGCCTATTGCAGCGACCACTCCTGCCGTCCGGCTTCGACACCCTCGATATCCCAGTCAATCCCAATATCCAAGAGCCGCGATTTATCATCCTTCTTCCTATACTCCACGTGTCCCTTGATAACCTGTCCCTTCCTCAGCGGTTTGGCAGCCTTCTTCCCGCGGTTTATCAAAAACACCCCTTGTTGCCAATGAGTCTCCGGATCAAACGGACCAGTCGAGAACGCGACATATCCTTCCTTCTTCATATCGCCCGGTACCGCATCCTCAGCCACCTTCGACGTCCTAGATGGCATAAAAAACATATCAAACCACACTGCCCAGCCGTCCAACGCATCGATGTCCGTGTTAAGCGTAACTTCGAATTCTTTGATGAACGTTAGCTCCTCGACCGTTATGGTGTGTAACGGCAGTTGCAGGAATGGTGATGCTTTGGCAACGATGGTTTCTTCTGCCCTCTGGATGTGTCGAACAAGTGCCTCATCGTATATGTTGAGAAGCATACTGGACATTTTGAACCCGTAGATAGAGTTCCAGAAGGTTATGTGTGAGTCCACGAGATCTGGATCAGCCAAGGGCGCGATTTGGAGCGTGGCATGGGAGGGAACCATCAGCCCGTCCGGTGCGAGATAGCGGTCTCGGGCCCAGATTACCGAGTCGAACATTGCTTCGAAAAGGAGGCAGTATCCCATCCATTCAGAAACAATGATATCGACTTGTGGCACTGGTAGTTCCACTTCTTCGATTTTTCCGCGGATACATCTAGTAATTTTTTAGTTGAATGGGTTATAGGAACTAGCTTTTTTTTGGTTTAGGATGTGGATAGAGCGCATACTTAATCACATCCCCAAACCCGTTGTCATAGACGATTTCGCGTGCCCGATCAATGATATCTGAATTGTCAACCGCAATGACCATTTTCGCCCCGGCTTTTGCGCAGAACATGGACAGAATACCTAGGCACAGTAAGTCATGACGATATGGATATAATAATGGGCTCAATAAGCATACCCGTTCCGCACCCGACATCAAGTACAACCTTGTCCTTGAACAAACTCTTGTTATCATATATGAAATCCCTATAGGCATCTGTGCGGACAGAGTCCTTGAGCATGGACTCATGTATACCTAGACAATGAGGAGTTAGTAAATGCGGCATATTTTCTCATTTTCGCTGTCCATGGGAGGTTGATAAAGAATTATAATTGCAATTCGCACCATTATACGAGTAGGAGGTGAAATATCCCGACTCCGCTTCATGGAATTTACCAGAGCCCGAAGCTCCAGGCTTTTCAGCTACACTTGAAAATGCGCTGTTTAATTCCTTGTCCAAGGACCTCTTAACAATCGCCTTGTACTCCTCGAAATCGCTTCGCATTCGTTCCAGCTCGTCTTCTAGTTCTCGAATCCGAGATGTTGGATCTGTTACTTCCGCCTCCTTCAATCCGGGCCCACCCTCTCCTCCCGCCTTTTGATCCAGGTCCGATTCCTCAGCCAAATCATCCAAGCTGTATAGAAGCGCGTCATCCTCCAGCACAGGTCTCAAGTATCGCTCGTCATCAAACAGGGCCGCGGAGGATACGTCAGGGGTCGAGTTCCCAGCCTTGACTTCTGAGCGAATATAGTTGACAAGCCTAATAGTGCCTAGAAAATCGAGGCCTGAAGGGAACGAAGGCGGATAAAGAGAGAGGCATAAAAGTCAGCTAGAGGCTTCCCACTATCGAAATCAGATGGCAATATAACAGTTCCCCACCACCTTGCGCAATTGAAATTTATTGGACCGGTTTTAGTTTCTACACACCAAGATCCTTCTGAACCTTCAAAAGGTCGAAGTGAAAGTTTTCCTTGCAATCATTGAGCATTGACCGGGCGTCTGGGAAGACCTTGTCGCTAAACAAACTTGTGACGGGTTCAGACTCTTCGTCCAGTTCAACGTCTTCCCATCCCTCATCTTTGGATAGGTCTAGAGGATCAGACGTTGATGAGCCACTATCACTATCAGAATATGAATCTTCGTGGACAGCAGGTGGGGGTTGTTGGGAAGAGGAGGCCATTGTTGTGCAATTAATAAAAGAATTAAAAAAAAGAATCTAAGATAAGGGCAGATGTATCCTGAGGAAAGGAGGAATGGTGTGTTGGGTATTATTTTTTCTTCTCTTTCCGCTCCCACAGTTCCTTTCTTTGTCGGCGGGGCAAGATTTTATTTCTGGACGATTTCTAGTGGGACGATCCAGAACAAGGTTGTCATCGCTGCTTAGTTAAACTCGCGTTATGATGCACCACCCTGTACTCCGTAGTTACTCCGTACAGTACTCCGTACAGCATTCTATTTAACTAACTGCCCAAACCAGCGCACTCTGCCTGGCTTCGAGCTGCAGCCGAAAATCCAACTCTTTCACGCAAGATAGGAAATTACAAAGGAAAGATGACAGATATTATGGAGTTAGACGATATTAATCCAGTTGAGATCCATTTTAAAGAGCAACTATTTACCCCCGCTGATTGGCCCGGTGATATTCCTCGCTTGTTGTTCGAGGACCGCATTCTGCTTCCCGATGACCGAAAGATCGCGGGCTGGATATCCACAGCTTTACTTGAAGAAGTTTCTTGAAGCTGAATACAACCTATTCATGGAGTCCTAGAGTACATTCTGAGTATGGGGATGATCGGCCTGCACAGCTATAGAGAAGTGCAAATGAACGATCTTCTTCTGGATATCCACGAGATTTGTACTGTACAGCGTGATAGGCCCAGGAACACGACCATTGTCAAGGAAGGACGACCCCGGCCCTGACCGAGTTGTATGGATCGATTTCAATCGGGCAAATACCATATATGTCTACTGCACTGGGTGGATTTTCATTCGCTATCATTCCCCTTCCTCGATGTCCCAGCTCGAGGAAATGACAAGACGTGAGCCCCTTTTGTTGATCTTTCAAAACTAACATAGCATACAACTTGAAAATTCCAGACAGTTAGAGCAAAATCAAATGCGGCTCATGCCGTATCCGTTTCTCTGTCGTCTCTCATGAGAGAATTGATTGGTTGGAAGGAAATTCCAAGCCTTCATCCTTTGCCTAGCAACATATGCTGGCCTCTTCATCTCATCAGTTTCTCCCTGTTCACGCATGCATTGTCATTGTCTTGATAATACTTGATGAAACTGCACTAAACAGCGCCATTGCCCGCTCAACTCCACGGTCAATCAGCGTTGGATCAACTACAAATGTCACAAACCTGATTTCTATAGGCGCCATCTCCCCTGGATACTTCAAACAAGAATTGATATTTACAGCCAGATCCAAGTTATTAACACCTAGCTATATTTACTATTTTCAAATACGCATAGTGTTTACAATCTTGGATAGACAAACATTGCAGTATTTATATAACTATCTACTGCAATGAGATTGAAAATATTTCTCATACTATACAGTTATGATTTTCTACCTAGTTTTGCTATGTGCTGATAAAGAGCTGGTTGTAGAATAGTGATATTGCAGGCAGCCAGAACTGCGTATATCATTGCGTATAAAAGGCTGATCAATAAATACACTTATCAAATCTATATATCCCAAGATCTTCATCATAACTCTATTATTGCCCAGGTGCTGCAGAGAGATTACCGCATGGAGCGCTGAAAGGTGTGTGCTAATACTAGTGTCTTGGCGCCTAACGAGCGCCAGAGGCCTTAGTTACCCCACCAATTGGTACCATGCTTGTTTGGATCAGGCCGCAGACCATAACACCGCTATTCCTATTCCCCTCCCCATGGCTCTGTCCTCTTTCAACACCATCTCACCGCAAAACGCCAGTCGCATATTTCGACGATCCTTTACTTAATCCAACTTCCAATGCTTCATGCCCGGAATATTGGGTGCCATTACAGGAGCGTAACCCAGCACTGTACCTATTGGCGCTCTATTTAAATCTCTCGTCTGGCACCACAAATTCTAGTAGTTATAATTGTTTTGGCAGCCTCCCATTGAGGGCTATATATATGGTTCTCTTTTCACAGACCTCCCCGACACCAATAGCGGTCTTGCTGTGTGATCGATGGCATTCCTATTTAACCGCGCGAGGCCACGCCAACCTGCTGAGGTCGCGCGGTCAATAAAGGACCTTCTCGTGCGCCTGTGGGAAAACCCGAATGGCGGCTCAAAGGTTTGTTACATTTCTCCAAATAAAACTGCTGGAAATCCTGCTAATGGGAGAGGATAATTAGGTGGAGGATGATCTAGCCAAGCAATTGGCTCACATGAAATTGATTGTTCAAGGGACACAGGGTTGGTAAATCTTTATAATAAATCGCCCTCTTCCAAAAAAACTCATGCTCACGATCCCGCTGTGAAGAAGTCGATATCCTCCCCGAGCAGGTACAACAATTGGTACAAGCAGTCATTCAAGAAGACCTACTCTACGAACTAGCCCGAAGTATCCGCCATCTACCATTCGAGGCAAGAAAAGATACGCAGACCATATTCTCTCACATCCTCCGTTTCAGACCCGCCAATGCGAACTCTGCGGATCCCCCCGTCATATCTTATATTGTCCATAACCGGCCGGAGATCATAGCTGAGCTATGCTGGGGCTATGAAAATCACCGAAGTGCCATGCCCTGTGGATCTATACTGCGCGAGGCTCTAAAGTTCGAGGTCATCGCGGCTATTATACTCTACGATGAGTCGGCCAGAGATGAGCCTACCATCCGAATTAACGAGGTCGATCCTGGTGCGAAACAAACGGGAGAAGGGCTCCTTTGGAATTTTTTTCAATGGATCAACCGCGGCAGTTTTGAAGTCAGCGCTGATGCGTTTACTACATTTCGGGTAAGTAGTGGCTGCGTCTAGTCCCTTACTCGCTGTTTATTTCCCTTCTCTTTCATTCACACTGCTTTTAGGATGTTCTTACGAAACATAAAGGCCTGGTGTCACAATACCTGTTATCCAACTTCGAACTGTTCTTCAGCAAATATAATAGCATTCTCGTCCAGTCAGACTCGTACGTGACAAAGCGACAAAGTATTAAGCTGCTAGGCGAAATCCTCCTGGACCGGGCGAATTATAATGTCATGACGAAATATGTTGACCGCGGAGATCACCTCAAGCTGTGCATGAATCTATTACGAGATGATCGTAAAATGGTTCAATATGAAGGTTTTCATATTTTCAAGGTTCGACTACCCAGTCAGCCAATTCAGCGGTGCTTCCTTGCTTCTTGATTTCCCCTTCCTCAGTTTCTACCCATGACAGCCAACAAATTTTCTGATAAATGACTTATCTAGGTCTTTGTCGCAAACCCGAACAAATCTGTTGCCGTCCAGAGAATCTTAATCAACAACCGAGACCGCCTGTTAAAATTCCTCCCTAAGTTCCTGGAGGACAGGACAGATGATGATCAGTTCACGGATGAAAAAAGTTTCCTCGTCCGCCAGATTGAGATTCTGCCACCAGAACCCACTGAGCCTAGGCAGGGGCAAGGTGGCAGTCATAATAATAATAGTTTGAATGGATCTGGAGCTGGACGAGGTACTGCTGCGGAAGCTTAAAACTATATATTAAGTTCCTGCGCTGTGGCACGCTGTGGTGATGCTGTGCACAATTTCACTTTCAACCATTGTTTCTTCCCCTTATCAACGGCTTCCATTTGTTTTATTTTCTTTGTTCCCAACATGTTGGGTTTACATAGCCACGGAGACATCTAGATATCCCCTTCCTTTCACCCGCGACAGCTCTCTCACATGTGCACGTGCTTCCTCTATTTTAGCAGCTTACTTTTTCTTTTTCCTCGGCCATTATTCGTTTCTGAAGAAGTAGTGGGAGGGGGAAGGCGGGTGGTAATGACAGACGGAGTTTTGGGCAGGAACTGATTTTTGAATATCAGGGAATAAATGGTGTTGTTTGGTTCATTGAGTCACAAAGGATTATTAGATAGTTTCTATATATAAGTAGTCTATTAGCTTGTCATCAGGGGAACAAAGCCAATGCCTGTACATGCATATACATATACAGTACATGTGTGGTGATAATTCACTTTTGCAGAGGCTCATTCTCGTCCAACAATGCGACAAAAGTTCGATGTATGCAACAACTTATTAGTAACAGAGTTTTAAGGTACCAAGGTTCCAAGGTTCCAGGGTCAAGATTAGCCCTGGAGAGCATTGCGCTTATACATATCAGGTTTAGTTTATCAAGGAAGCTTGTATCACATGGCAACAGGGGTGATTAGCTAAGCGGCGTGGCGGGTGCGGCTGGCGCCCGCTTGTTATTTTGTGGAGGCCCAACCGCCGCAGAGATCGCACCGCCGCCCCTTTTTTGGCTGCTGCTTTGACCACGCCTGCACTAAATCCTTTGCGACGTTACTGGTCCGAGGCCAACGCCTGTTGATCAATGGCACCAGCTGGGTTTTTTTTTTCCTCTGCTCCTCGCTGAAGGGAATCCTGCTCCAAAATTTTAATTTCTAATGCGAGGGATACCGCCGCCAGATCCTTGCTGTCCTTCCCCATCTCCACGGGCAATTGACATCTCCCCCGGAGTAACCGTTGTACCACGACGGTTGGTTCACCTTCATCACACCTCGCCCCTCATATCACAGAAGTCGTGACTTGAATCAACATTCCCGCTCAGGGTTTCTCACCCTGGATCCTCCCTATACACCTATCCAAACGCTGAGCCATCAGCTTCAAAGTCATGGGAGATCTCGCGACTACAATGGCCTCCCCCGCAAGACCCCCCACAAGCTCCAGTGCAAAGGTTGGAGCTCCCGACCTAATTCACACCGACAACGCTACTGCTATTGCTGCCCCCCTGTCTTCGCCGCCACCTATCCCCTCCCCCCGTTCTCCCTCTTTCCCCCCTTCTCGAGGCTCTAGCCTACGAATCGAATCGCGCGGCGGAAACCCCAAGGAGCCATCAGCTCCATCTCCGGAGCTCCCTTCGTCTCCTATGAAATCAATTCATCGCGTGGAGAGCGAAAGCAGGTGGGATTTCGGTCAGGCTCCATCAAGAAGAGACAGCAGAACAACTCTAGCTACAGACGAACTCTCTGCTCCAAGCTTGAAGTCGCCCCCCAGCATTCCAAGCATCATCATAGATGAAGAGCACGCCCGTCCCAGCTCGCGACGATCAGAGCGGAAATGGAGCCCGCTCAAAAAAAGGAAGCCAGATCCTCTTCCCGCCGTACCACCGCTTCCACCCGTTGAGTCTGTGCCGTTTCGTGGAATTACGCTGGACATCCCAACTGGTTCCTTTGGCGACCTGACCGCAGATCCCTTGGAATCAATTGCTGAAAGCCCACAGCATAATACTGAATCTACTTCCGAGACGGATGCTGATGGGAGTCAGACGAAGGGAAACACGGAGAGTAAAGAGAGCCTCCCGAGCGGTGGGGGAAATAATGGTAATACTACACTCGACGTTCACAGAAAATCCACGACTGCTACATCGTTAAGTTCGAGGCGTATCAGATCAAATAATTCTCTACGTCCCCGTCCACCCAGCTCTGTAACTCGAGCCTTGTCAATCGATGAGGAAGTCCTGTCACAGAAGGTTCGTTTGATGTATGAGAGGGGAGATGAAGACGTCGACGATGCAGAGGTTAATGAGCTGTTGGGCTTGTATGATGAGGAGGCTATACTAGATGAACCATGCACGATTGCTCTTCCAGCCTCGAGTGACGGGGTTGAAACAGAACGAGCAAACACGCCTACTACCTCAGTTGCGGGGCACGGTTCGAGAAGGGGAAGCTTTATCCAAAGGGAGCCATATGAGCTCGCTGGCGGGTTAGAGGACTGGGAAAATATCGAAGTCGGTGATGTTGACAGATATGGTTTCATTATTCCCCGACAAAAGGATGGGGATGCTGCGGACCCAGCCCCTCCAGTTCTGCAAAGAGTCTCAACGAGCTTATTACTTGCATCCACAACTCCACGCAGGAAGCGTACGTTACGGAGGGAACCTTCTGCTGCACCTAGTTCCCGGTCGTTTGCTGGCCGTTCCCCGCCTAGGAAATCTACAGATCAATCGCGGCCCACATCTTCCCAGAGCTCCTATCAAGTAAGCCTTCGCAGATCAACTTCAAGAATACGATATGCTGCAAACAGGCTGCCCCATAACAAAAATCGAAAATTCATGGATGAAGCTAGTGACATGTTAACTCTGCCGGGCCAAGTCGTTGAGGATGATGATAACAGCCCGCGTGCGCTTGCAATGAAGAAGAAGGAATGGGAGCGAGAAGATAAATGGCGAAAGATGGCCAAGGTGGTGTCTAAACCCCAAGATGGTGCTGGCATGACATTCGAATTCGACGTGAAGAGCTCGAAACTTATTGAACGGACCTGGAAAGGAATACCTGACAGCTGGCGATCAACCGCTTGGTATGCGTTTCTAAGTGCCAGTGCAAAGAAACGGAAAGATAGCCCGACGGAGACAGAGCTCATCCAGAAATTCAACCAGCTCCAAGAGGAAGCCTCCCCAGATGACGTGCAGATCGATATCGATGTTCCACGGACGATTAGCAGCCATATTATGTTTCGTCGCCGTTATCGAGGTGGCCAGAGGCTTCTCTTCCGAGTCCTTCATGCCATGTCCCTCTACTTTCCAGACACAGGATATGTTCAGGGTATGGCTGCACTTGCTGCGACGCTTCTTGCCTACTACGACGAAGAGCATGCTTTTGTAATGCTGGTGAGGTTGTGGCAACTTAGGGGTTTGGATCGCCTGTATCGATCGGGATTTTCGGGTTTGATGGAAGCACTGGGCAATTTTGAGAAAGGATGGCTTGAAGGAGGGGAAGTTGCTGAAAAACTAGTATGTTTACCCCTTTTTGTTCTCTCCCTGTTATAGCTATCCGCTGCTAACACCAGTCCCATCCAGACCGAACTCGGAATCCCCCCAACAGCGTACGGCACCCGATGGTACCTAACCCTGTTCAACTACTCAATCCCCTTCCCCGCACAACTCCGCGTCTGGGACGTTTTCATGCTCCTCGGAGACTCAGATGAACCTTCTGTATCCGCCTCCGCCTCCGCCTCCGCCTCCGCCTCAAGACCCCCAACAAGTTCTCGTACTGGCGCCGGCACTGCAAACGGCAACTCTGAATCAAATCCAGTAGCATTATTATCATCACCATCGCCATCGCAACCCCACGCAAGCCCCTTCGGCAAAAGCCTCGATGTCCTGCACGCCACCTCTGCCGCGCTCATAGATGGGATGCGCGATATCATCCTAGAATCTGACTTCGAGAACGCCATGAAAGTGCTGACGAGCTGGGTCCCCATTAAGGATGTGGAAATTTTCATGCGGGTTGCGAGGGCTGAGTACAAGGTTCATCATCGGAAAAAGGGTTGATATATGGTTATGTGCATACACGGACGTGAAATCTGGGCTCTCTCTAAGGCGCTCGATGACTACCAATCCGACGCCGCGTTGTCCTACCTTCAACAACTCCTTGCCGTTGGACGCCCTATGTCGCCAGCTCAACTTCAAACTTATCCCGCTTCATCACCAATGTGCCTCATTCGTTACAGCGGCAATAGCATGAAAGAAGTCATCCAAAACTTACAACAGACACTCGCTTCCCTTTTGTTTTCCTTTTTCTCTTCTTTTCTACATCTTTACTACTCGACTTTTCTAATTATTTCTTCTCCTTTGTCTGAACCATTCCATTCTTTGCGCATCCACATATTTTTTTACCTATTTATTTTATTTTCGCTAATCATGCCCCTGCTCTCCAACCCCACAACCCCCTTCTTTCATAATCTTCTTTCATTTTACCTTCCTTTTTATTCATCTTAATTGTTAATTCATCATTATTATAATGTTTCTGGGATGGAAAGAAACAGAGGGAAGATTTATTCTTTTACTTTGTCATAGTTTCTTTGTTTCTATTTTGAATTTTCATAATTCGGTTTCTCGCCTTTTCGTTTTATTAAATTTCTTTCCTTCCCTTTTTCGATATGAGAGTATCTAGATACCCCCTCTGTTTTCTCTGTCTGTGTATGTGTGTGTTTCATTTTTCAGGATATTTGGGTTTTTTTCTCCTACTTCTCCCTCTCACTTATTATAGTATAGTTACTACACTGTCCTTTTTTTCCTCCTAGGAACTCTCATTTTTATTTATTTTCTTTATGAGAGACCTTGAATAATAATACACTTCTATTACACCATTTTCTTGCCCTGTCTTTTTTCAACTCGTCCCTTTTTTAAATCTGTTTCTCTTGCTCTTATATCTTCCTTTCTCCCTTCGTCCGTGTACCTGAAGATAGGAAAAAGATACACATGAATATGGCTTCCTATATATCTATACACGCCATTGCTATTCATTCTAAATAAATTCGTTATTTTTTGGAGTCATTAGAGTATACTTAACTAGCTTACATTACTGTCACAAATAAATCTTAAATCCGCATGTCCGCATAGTTTATCAGCTCAACCCACCCTCCGTCCCCTTCTAAATTGCTCCCGGAATATTGTATATATTACCCACGTAGATCGAAAGTTATACTAAGCCATAAAAACAAACTCTTTAGTCCCCCACTATATATTATAAACGCAGGCGAGGGTATCTAATTTCCCTGAAAATGACACACAGAACTTCACCGGTAAATCCAGGGTATCACAACTCCATCACAATTGGATATAAAAGGAACAAAACAGTAAAATGTTAAAGAATAAGACAGCAGAAGAAGGGTCCGATCGCGTCCCTGCGCCAATAAAAACTATCGCATTTTCGCTAGACGCGTCGACAACGAGACGTTGAGATGACTTGTGCACATCGTAATGGCCTTTGAAGGCGATATCAAATTCCGTTTTGGTGTATATAATATTTGTCACTATTGTGCTGTTTTCGGCCTCCTCCCCCTCAAGTATTCGTGACTCCCGGGTCCCGGCTAGCTGTAGGAAAATCGTGTCGTTGGCGAGAGCTCCATTCACGGTCGTCCCAGGTGGCATATAGCCGCCTCCGTTGGGGACAAGGCCAAAACCATTATCCCCCGAGCCAGCGGAACGGGCACAGTTGAGCTTCTCAGTGAAGCTAAATCCCCCAAAGTATACAGCGGTTTTTCCGAGGTACTCTTCGGATTCCTTGATGCCGTTGTAGATGCCGTCGAAAAATATCTGTTGAGGAGGGTGGGGATTAGATGTTTCATTTCCCGGCGGGGGTGCAATCAGGTTCAGCCCCAGTGTAGCGTCATCGGGGGGGCTTTGTGCCATTGTCGTAGTGGACTAATGCCCTGAGTAAGAATGCTTTATCCCTTCCCTCCCCCGGGCACGGGCGATAAACATGCCATGCATTATATTTGTCGGTGTCGTTCGTCTCCCACGCGATCATGCCGAATGCAAATTTGTTCCCCGTGCCATTGCTGCCCTGTGTGGGCGGTCCAACCCATTAAACTGTGGGCATGCGATATATTCCGCTACAGACCGTGTCGAGTCCATCGAGTCCATTCGACGCCCTTGTGGGGCGCCGCTTGATATTGAACACAGTTTCTCCAGTCCACAGTGTGCCGTCATCCTCTGTCCGGGTTTCTAGGTGAAATTATCTCGCTATCGCGGGTCTGGCAGCCATAGCCGCTTGAGCCTTTCACTTTATGTTTATCGCTGTGGCCAGGCAAATCGGGATCATAGGGGCCACTGATGATTACGCGGGCCTCTGCTGCCAGCCACCGGGGAGCGAAGACGGTAGACCCGAGGAATATAAAATTCCGTAGGAACATTCCGAACGGTCACTCGTGCAAGGGGTGAAAGATCTCTGGGAGCGCAGTCTGGTACGATTCAATTTTTAACCGGGGAATTGTGATGACATCCGTTAAGCCACCAGCCACCAGGGTCCTTTCTGCTGAAGGCTCCTTCAACGAGGCCAGGAATATGCGGGCAGCAGTCCATGTGAGGAATTGAATGGCAAGATCGTATCGTGACGAGTGTGCCTTGCCCCGGAGCAGACGCGCTATCATTTGGCAACTGCGCCAACAGTCAGTGCTGGTGATTGGCCCCGGTCACTGGGATAATGAAGCTGCAGGCCGGTATAGCTACGGAAAAACCAAGCTACAAAATCCCCAGCAAAAGTGGCTCAGCGACCAAGCGGCGAACAGGGGAGATACGGTCAAAAGATCGCGGAGAATCCGGAAAAGGGAATCGACATTGCTCCCTCTCCTACTCTGAAACTGGGCCAATTATATAGACATATATAAATCAACCCCTCGATATGTCTGAAGAACAAAACAATACGAGGGCAACACGTAACTGCGAATTCGTCGCTCAATACTCTGTAGACTCGTTTCCGATAGACAGAATTGAACAAACACGAAGGGTATCGTATCAAAAATCTGCGCCCATTTTGCATACAAACGCCCTCAAACCAGGCCCCAAGTCTGATCCAAAATGGCAACTGGATCACATCGTAATAATCGTATCATCTGTGTACCGCTATCGACCAGACAGTTTACATGGACCGGATGGCAAGACGGCAATGGGTTTCGTATTGATTCTCGCAGCAATATTTTCCCCCGCAGGCAAACCAGCACTGCAGTCAGCTCGTAAATTCCAAAATAAAAATAAAAATATTGCAGCTCATTAGAGCTGAGAAAGATGAGGTATTATATTTTACAAATCCCGTCCATAGTATGGCATATCAATACCTCGGCATCGAGGCATACTAACAATCAATGCCTCTGTGGTGTAGTTGGTTATCACGTGAGTCTCATATTCATGTCCTATTCACATATGATAGGTAGCAAAAACTACTTAGCGATCTCAAGGTCGCCAGTTCGATCCTGGCCGGGGGCATTTATTTTTTTCAATCTCCTTTTTTTCAATTATATTTCTTTTCTCCTTTAACTATGCTTCTTTAGATATTGGAGTATGTTCTCCACATAAACCTTTTCAAGATTCCATTCGCCAAAAATATACACGTTCATCAATTGTCAGAGGAAAAAAATGATTATGAAACCCACCCGCTTCTATTTGTAGATGGGCGCACTCAGTGTAGAAGTTAATAAACAGTGAGGAGATATAGAGGTGAAGAGGGTGAGTCGGAAGACTATGGAAAAGATTTTGGGGTGTCAAAAATACAATGATAATCAAAAGGGAAAGAAATGTAGTCCGTATAACTATAAAGAGTTCGCCGTAGGTAGAAAATAAATTTGGATGGAAGCCCCACTTCATCCTGCGTACTGTTTGTAACCAAAGGAGACAAAAGAATCCCACACGAAATGCGCAATGATGAGAGAACATTCAAGAGAATGAATGAAAATAGAATTCGAAAGGTGAAAATGATGATGAAAGAAATGAGAGTAAGATTGCAAAATTTCCAGCTCCGATGCAATGACCACACACATATAACAAATGCCTAAAACATCCTAATGTATAGAGGTGGAAGCCAAAAGCAAGATACATAAAAGATGACATGAGAGCCCAGAAAGAGGAAAGAAAATGAATCGCTCTATGACCCAATATGACATACTGAAACAGCAAAGAATGAAATCCTCGTTAAATGATAGCAATTTAGATAAGACAGAATAGTTATAGAACAACAATGGAAAAGGGAAGATAATTAGTTAGCCGTTCACATTATATTGCTGATGATGGTTGTGGGTGGTCCTCTCGAGCGTGAATGGGTGATCGGTCTGAAGGGGATCGATAGTTGTTAGTATCGGCCCCGGGTCCCGAATTAGATGGCCCGGTGCTTTCACGGGCATGTCCGTAGTTAGAACCGTATGTACTGAAGGAAGAGTGACCTATGTTGCTGGAAGCCGATTGTTTATGACTTCCCCCGGGTGCGTTCTGTGGGTCATCTCGTGAGCCCCTCCCAGCATAGCTACCGTGACTGTTGCCATTGCGGTCACCGGAAAATTGCGCACGACTGCTGCTCCGTTCACGTTTACTCTCCCGATCCGAATTTGACCTTCCTCTTGATGTCGACCTGCCATCTCCTTCGTCGGGGCTCCTGACCAACGAAGTCACGTGCATTTGCCCGCCGGGCCTGCCAGGCTCCAGTAGATCGCCATGTCTTGACTCCTGACTCTGCGGTTGAGATTGATTCTGATGTCGTAAATGCCCACCGCTCCGTCCATTACCTCGTGGAGACATCCGGCCTGGTGAAGTTTGAGACGTCACCGTGTCGGGACGTGATGGAGGTGGAACTGGTTGGTGGACGAATTGCGCCTTTCGTTTCCTCGGGGAACTTTGGTATTCAGAGCGAAGATGGGAATTGGGATTTGATGAGTACGGTGAATTATTCGGACTTTTGCCTGATGGAGTATTTGGTTGCGATTGACCGGGCGGAACCCAATGATGAAAGTAGATGGATGGAGATGACTGAGCTTGCCGTTGCGATTGGGAGTGAGCTCCTGAATCAGATTTGGCTTGCGATGGCGACTGCTGTTGGGGTCCCGAAACCGATGGAGAAGCCGCGGTATAAGAGTTGTTCGATGGTTGTTGGATATGCATCTCTGACGTATTAATGCGCGACAATGGGGTAGCATTGGAGCTTGGTTGGCCTGTGGGCTGATTCGGCGGGCGCAACGATGGCGCACGTGCATACGAAACATAGGATGATGGCGATGGAGGCGCAGATTGCGATGACGGACCTACCCCTGTATGTGGTGGAGGTTGTGAAGCGTATGGGTTTGGGGGGATCATGCGGGAATCCCAGGGAGTTTCAGATGCCACATGTTGAGTGGCTACTGGCGTTTGAGAAGGGGGTGGCATAATTTGAGGATGCGGCTGTGGAGGAGGATGACGATGAGTACTTGATGAAGGGGTAGGTTGAGGCGTTGGGGTAGCATGTTGCTGCTGCTGCTGCTGGGGTGGTGAATACTGTTGAGGTTGAGGTTGAGGTTGCGGCATTGTGTGAGAAGGAATAAGCGGTTGAGTGGAGGACCCATGCATTTGAGACATATGCTGCTGAGTCCATTGGAGATTGCATCCACCGCCCATATTAGCAAATATCAGAGGTACCATATAGGGAGGCACGCCGGCCTTGAGGGACTCTCGAAGCATTGACTGCTCAATTTTGCGCTGGTCCAGCCGGTAGCATTCTTGGCGCGTGCGTTCCTCCTCTTGTTTCCGGCGATCCTCCTCTGCTTTTGTTTGCAGCCACTGGCGCATTGATTCATCTGTATTCTGCCATTGGGAAGGGGGTGCCGGTAGATGAGACATGGATGTGCTCATAGGAGCCATTGCGGGCAGATCGCGTTCCGAAGGGGCAAGAGTTACGGACATCGGTGGTAGGTTTCGGTTGGACGAGTCCATAGCCTCGTCTGACAAAGGAGAGCGGGTAGATAGCGCAGGAAGACCAGAAACGGGAAGGGGAGGAGGGGTAGGAGACGAGGCACGAGAGATGTAACGCGTGGCCGAGGCCAAGGAGTGTTGTTGATGGTGATGGCGCTGATGGCGCTGAGGGGAAGGCGGCGGCAAAGCAGCGTACTCATGAGGCAGGATTCCGTTGTGCAGGGGAGGTTTCACGGTGAGCAACATGGATGGATGCTAGCCGCGATCCTGAGATATATAGATAGATGGATAAAGAAATAAATAAGTATATACGGAGATAGGGGGCGTTGGTCGCTTGTGTACGTTCTCTGGTAAATGCAGTTGCATCTAGCGCTCTCGTGCTCTGGCGGAAAGTAAAGTGGTTCAAACGAGCGAAGTGGAAGTGGTATTTGATGGCGCTTGAAGATAGCTGACCCTATAAAGACTGGCTAAGGTATGGAATCTGACTTCGCACCCACACTAACATGAGCCATTTGTTCTGAGTAGTGGAGAGGTAGTATTATGGTTAGGTGTCGCAGTATAGCATTCTTCCTAGGAGTTCGAACAGACTCGGAATATCATGCTGGGGGGAAACGTAGCAAAAGCCCCGAGGGATAGAAGTGAGGGAGTATAAAAAATGACTACCTGGGTATATGCTAAGTGACAGGGAGTGAGCGGGGGCTGGATGAGGTCTGCGGGTTAACCCGAGGAGGCATGAAAACGGAGCGAAGCTCGATGCTGGGTCGCGATGGAGAACGATAACAAGCAAGCAGTGCGGAGAGGGAGAGGGAATAGAAAAGATGGAAGCGAACGGCACATTCAGCTGGTAACAGCCGGTTTATCTCCTCTATCACTTCTCCGGGCGCTGAAGCGAATGCTGATGCTGATGACGCTTGAGCTGAAGAGGTCGGCGGGCAAGGCTGAGCAACTAAACTACTCACGGCCAGACAACCGTTGTGGCCAGTTGTTTCCAATCTCGCAATCACTGTTCGCGTCATGCCACACAGCTCGTCGATTGCCAGGAGGAAGAGAACTGGAACTTGTTGAAGCTCTCCCGGTCTGCTGCCTCCAATGTCTGATGTCTGCGCTAAAGGTTTGCTCTGTCTCCAACACCGCCCGTTTGGGCCAAACGGGGAGATTTTTCCGGATTGAGCCCCTTCTTGAAAAGGGCAAGAGCGTAATCTTGGTACAGGGTCTGACGCAGATTAATTACACCGCCAAAAGTGAAAAGAGCAAATCCAGCCGCAAGTGTGGGCCAGGACCAGGCCTCAGCCATGGATCAGACCCGCCCGTGAACCCAAACAGCAGCCACCGGTCCCCACTAGGGCAGGAGAGGCGGACCTTTGTGGAGCCGCATGCCGCGCTGGGAAACCCCTAATCAGGTAAGGCGCCAAAGTCTACTCGAGTTGCCAGGGTATGCTTGCCCGGAACAGGACTAGTTCCATCCCCCTTGGTTTCGAAGACGATGCTTGCCATGCCCTCTCATGCGCTAGGTCGCATCTGGAATATCGGCTTCTGCGAACGGGCTGAGTATCGGTATCAGTGTGGTATGGTCACGGCCTGACGACGTTTCATCCCTGGTTCTTGTCCTTTTTACACATGCCTTGAGGGTTTCCTTTTTGCGACAGACAAACAATCCTGATGAAGCGCGGTTATCAGCTGTTGGGCCGGATGCAGAGCTGCCGAATCATGTGCGAATTATGGATCAAGGATCTCATGTTTTCATGTACAGCATCATATTGGAGAAGTCCTCACTAACTGATGCTGCGTAATGCCAAGACATGGCATTGATCTGAGGAAGTTTGACCCGAACAATTAAGGTTTCATAGACTCACATTGAATTGAAGAAACTCCTACAAGTACTGTGTGCACAGCATAAAAAGCTCGAAAGTTATCGGGGCATCTCATAGCCTTAACCATGCCCCACAATCTATGGAAGAAGGAAAGAAAGGGGGAAAAGACCAAGGCAGGAAAGCACCTCCCCCTTTTCCGGATGCCCTACGAAGAGTGCTGCGCTGCGACAGAGGTGCGCTGCCACAAGGAGTAGCTCCACAGAGTGGACATACACAGCCACATGCACCCACAGCCAAGAGGATCCAGCTGGCTGGGGCGAGCGCCCTATCTCAGCTGCCCAGGGGCCAAGTCTCCGGCCCACTTTGCTTGGCGAGAAAGGCAAATTTCGCTCATACCAAGGCGCCATGACTTCTCAGAAGATCGGGAAGTATTGGGGATCCTCGACGCGAAACCCGGCACAACTTGCACAAGCACAAGCAATCAAATCATTGTAAAGTATAAAATATTTATTTTTTTTATTTGAAGAAAGAATATATCCCACAGGTAGATAGTACTCTCTGTTCATTGAGGTTATATGAAGCAGATTTGGACATGGAAATTAGCATGATGCATTTGTCAGCTGCTGGAACCAAGCTGCTGCTGATTGAAATTGAGCACCTCATGCCCTCCATTTCATGCACAGCTGCAAGGAGAGAATTTGGAGAATGATAAAACTCAAGCTCAGAAGACAGGCAACAGACTTTGGAGGCATTGAATCCTCTGAAATATCATTGAAGCAAAACCTTTTCAACTCGAAATTTTTGGAAATATTGTGAGTAATGAGAGTGGTCTATGTACCTTGAGTGCTTCAAAACGAATCAGTTCTTTCTAACATTTGAAGAAGCAGCACCATCAAGCCCGCACCTCCTGACTATCAAAAGCGTACTCCGTAATCCTACTGGTATTTAAATCACCTCCACTGTTCTAGAAAGTCTACTAGAAAAAACCCGCATATACCAACTCCACGTTGGGTACTCCGTACTAGGTACTTACTTCTTACATTTCCCAAAAAAACATTCAATTTCATCCATTTCAAGATCCATAAAATCACCACCATCCAAATAGACTCATAGGAAGAGCTTTGAAAACGTCAAGAAAAATTGAAAAGAAACAATAATAAGAGGGGATGTCCCGTTTATACCGTGCCGCTGCGTTTCGTTTCGTTTCGTTCAATTGCATCAATACCCCCGCGGTTTTCAGTAGATGTGTAGATTCAGGCTATACAGGATACTTTTCCAGTTCTAGCTCTGGAACACGTTTCGGTTATGTTCGCGCATCACAGGTGGCGTCCGCCTGCCCCTGAAGTGCAACGAGGCGGCTTACCCTTACTGGACGGCCGGTTGTCGGGTACGGAACGGAGAAGACTACAATATGTATAGTCAAAGGGTGTGAATATTAGCCAAAACCGTGTGTTTTCGACGTTGATTTAGTGAAGAAAACTGGGGAGGAGGGTTTCAAAGGCTGGGTAGACAGGTTGGCTTCACTTCGATGCAGAATGGCGTCATCAATTGCCTGGCTCGTAACTCTCCTCGCGTAGTTGTGGTTGTCAACGACCCACGGGGTTGAGACCTACACGTACATATATATGCGACTCGGTTAGATTTCAGATAGTGTCGTTTTTCATTCGGTTGTCGATTGTGGAAGGAAATGGGGTTGCAGGGTTATATTTCTTTTATACGAGCCTCTGGGATATCAAAAAACTCCACAGTTCCGCCAAACACCACGGTTTCCATCGTCCGCCCCGATTCCCCTATTTCTTCTTCCTGATCTTGCCCGCACCAATTAGGCGGCGTAACCTGCCGCGGCGTGCCTGGCAAGCCATGGTAGAGATATGTGAATAGTAGGTGCCCCCCGATTTCGTGAAAAAAGAGGTTTACGAATTGGAACTGAAAGCGTTGGAGTACTTGTCGTGATTCAGCTGCGTGTACCATGTCCTCGACGAGCTGTGATTATATTTATGATTGAGTTAAGGTAAACGTCTATTAGGTCCGCGGGGGAGTAACTCACCTGCTTATTTAGGAGTATTTCCTGCTTCAAAGGGTTAAAAGTCCCACTCCAAATGTCGCGATGATGGCAGGCAGGGGTTGCGGGGTCTCTCATGTTTCCATCAATAATAATCAATGGTGTCTGAAAATACATTATGTCTACGAATCTGTCGATGGAGTTAGCTATTCCTGCATCTGAGATACCGAGGAACAGCTGTAAATGACTTGGTAAGTTTTCATCAAAGACGCGAGTAACCCTGGTCATGGCCGCCTTTGCGGTTCGTGAAGAAAGGAGACCAAGCGTTATATCTAGTGCTAAAGCGACATAGATGTATTCCGCTGTGTCATTGTTCTGTCGGGCTAGTCTCTGGGAACCTCGAGCCCGTCTTAGTATTCGATGCCTGGGTAGGGAGAGCATGTTTGATTCGATGCAGGTACAAAAATGAATGCGAATGACAAATTCGCAAAGAGCTTAGAAGGTCAGTCAAAGACAGTGGTTCGTATGTAGCAGTTTTTATGGTGTGATAACAGAAGTGTAGTTGTAATCAGGAAGAAGATCATGAGGAAAAAGGAATTCAGCAACCCTTTTTATACCCTCAGGAAATACTCGGAGGTTCCCGACGTGGAAAGTTCATGTCACTAAGAAGGACATTTTTCCGGTTACTCGGTGATATGAGTAGCTCTGTTCTGCATATTGTTACAGATGATGCCATCGACGGTCATGTTCAATTGTGAATATATACTGTTCGATTCAAGTATGCCACTTGACTATAACTATGCAAATATAGCTGGCAAATAGTTTAGACAGACTCTGAACCTCGCTCCATAGGCAAACGAATCCCAGATATACAAAAACTATGTATATCTCGTACGGCGGAGTCAATCTCACCCAGTCCTTGGTGGAAGATTGATTCGTCCCTGGCATCGATGAAGTGCATGCAGCCAGAAACCACAAGGCAAAGCTCAAAAAGAGGCATGTGTTAATGATTGTAGGCTTAGTTAAAAATGACCATCCCCCTATGGCCATCTACCTGGCCCATCAAGCATTTGCCAATCGTGCGCGAAATGGAGGATGTTTGGTTTGTCGTCTCCTGAGATCCCAGCCGGGACATTAATTTATATCACGTGAACTATAATTGTCTTGGCACTTGCTCCGCCCCTAATAACATCAGAGACATCAAATAGGACTCGAGGTATTCTACATAAACGCACAAGAAAAAAAAGAGGTCGTTTTTGAAACTTGCTACTTTCCGATTTCTATTATTCAATTATAGGAGAACTAATAAATAGCTAGCTAACCAAGTCAACTACCACAATAACACGCCCAGGCCAACCCCGATTCCTCGAACAAACAGGGGCTTTAATGCTCAATACATTACGACTCAGCTCGATCAAACTTATTGAGAAACTCCGTCGGTACGGTGGGTATATACTTCCTCTCTCTCTCTCGATCCACACCTCCAAACCCAGCACCATAGCTCACAAGCATATCTGTACTTGTCGGTAGTGAAAAGGGGAGGGTGCTTGTTGGGTTTAAGAGAATCGTTCCAGGGTCTGGTTTCAACGAAGACACTGATGAAGGTCGCGGCGGCGACGAGGATGAAGGAGATTGGGGGATGTTAGCCGAAGAGTTATTATTATTTATTGCATGTGGTGTTGATGGTTCAGCTGTGGAGCCTCCATCAGCGGACGTGGATTTGGGAAGTTTGTCGACGGAGGGTTGGGTTGTTGTTGTGGTTGTCTGTGGCGTAGATCCATCTTTTGAATCTGAGGCGGGAGGAAGGGGAGGAAGAACTTTTTCTTTCTGTTGTAGAATTGGAGATTGTGGCTGGTGGATCTGATCGAGGAGGGATGGGTCCTTTTGTAACGCGAGGAGATATTTCATTGCAGCTTTTGGGAGGCCCCTTTCGCCAACCTCGGGCCGGTAGAGTTTTACGGCATGCAGGAGTTGACTTGGGGTAAGTTGTTGAAGTTGTTGAAGGGTCATGATGAGGGAGTCAGGGTCATCGCCCAGTGAGGAGAAACACTGGAGCCACTGGAGTAGTTGGATGACTGGAGCTAGGTATTTTCGAGCAGAATCAATAGTGGTGTCGCCAGAGCATAAGGTCGAGCCGTTCTCGTAGTGTTCTGGTTGTCGATTGTTGTTACGTGCCCAATCTTCTAGCGCAGAGACGTTCATCCGAATTTGCATAGCTTTCGTTCGAGCCAGATATCGTCTTGTTGTCATAATGCGGTTGAAAAGTTCCGCTCCTAACCAATATAAAAGCTGGGCCAAAATTTGTGCTGTAATGATAGAATGCACATCGTATAAATCTAAGACAAATAACGTTGACGAAAGTAAAGAGGTAATATTCCGCGGCGACACCTGTGCCCTTCGTTTCGGCGACGGAGGTCGAAAGGTCTTTTCCAGTGGCTCTGGTTTTACCTTCGTTTTCGAGCGGAAGAGTTTCCATTCGTTCTGGAAATGAACATCCTCAAACCCGGGAATGGTTTCATGGTCAAGCATGGCTGTATCCAGAACTTTGTCCATACGCCTCTCCGCATCCCGGATGATGAGGATAAAGATTTCGTGTATTAGTTCAGCAAGATGACGCTGAAATCCCACTGTAGCTTCAACTAGGCCGCCATCTTTCTTTAGGTAATGTAGGAGGAGGGTTGCATTCGATATCCAAAAGGCCAAAATCGTCATATCCCATTGATGTTTTTCAACCACCTCATTGATCCGCTCCATTGCGGAAATTAGTAATTTGGCTAGCAGCTCAGGGCTCGCGTGGTAATGGGCGTATCGGGCGCTGAGAAAAAGAAGGTTGGCTGGGACGGGCTTCTGCGACGGAGACCGCTGAGGCGTCATGTTTGTAATAATAATGTCTAAAATCTTTTCAAGTTCATTCTCTTGAAAAACAAACATCTGATCATTAAGGCATCGGTCCCATACGAATTCCTGTTGATCTTCAAAATCATCCGGTAACTATATTATTAAAGGCACGGAAGAGTCAGCAACCTTTACCCATCTTCACACCAAAAGACTGCACTCCCAAAACGTACCTCGAGCTTCTCATCAAGTCCTAAACTCGACAAATCGACTTCCAAATTAATGGCGCTCTCCTCCATCATCATCCGCCTCTTCATCTCATTCTCAGCCATTTCTTCTTCAAATCTGTTATGCGAAAACCCAAATTCATAGAAGTCGCCCGCAGCCGCTGCTGCGCCAAAACTATACCCATTCTCTTGTAAGTATTTCGAAATATCAGTCCCCGGCTGTACGAAGTCAAACGCCGTCCCACCGGAAGATGACTTGATATCCGGCGATGCGCCATAATCGAGGAGAATTTTCGCAATGGTCTTATGTCGGTTCGTCATCGCCCACATGAGCGCGCTCCACCGATTACGGTCTTGCTTGTCGACATCCGCACCCGCCTCGAGTAGTGCAGAAACCACTTCTTGATGTCCCTATTATTATTTAAAGGAGAGAAAAGTATTCCCTTCGTCAGCCTCAGAATATCGACGCTATTTGGGCTGAAACT
Organism: Blastomyces silverae; assembly: GCA_001014755.1. NCBI lineage: Eukaryota > Fungi > Ascomycota > Eurotiomycetes > Onygenales > Ajellomycetaceae > Blastomyces > Blastomyces silverae. The sequence goes on from LDEV01002804.1 coordinate 51,802, forward strand.
AGAAGCTTTCGTATGCGCTTCATTGCCCTCGGAACAAAATCAACAAGGAACCGTTATCACGTACGAAACAGCTCGCATATATCAGGGGCACCGTCCCCTCCTCGTCAGGGGTATTGACATCCACATATTGTCTCGCTTTCCCCTTTACAAGCCTTCGCACCCGTTCCACGTCGCCATTGCTGGCTGCCATATTCAAGCTCCTTTGTAACACATTCCGCTTTTCTTCGTCCGACATTTTATCGTCCGTGGCGATATCGTCCTCATCTACACCAACAGATTCTACTTCCCTGTGCGCTGCCTGCGCTGCCAACATCTCCATCAACCTCGCATCGGAATCTTTCAATTCCCCCGTCGTCGTTGAGTCGGCATCAAGGTAGTGGTTGTGGGTATAACGGGAGTGGACGCTGTACTCTTCGTCATGGCTTCCATCATCGAGCGCGAGGTTAAAGGATAAAGGTTTTGCGGGAATGGGGTTTGTGAGGAAATGTGATTGACCTGATAGGGAACCCAACGTGTCTGGTCAGTAATTTTCATCCAGGTAGATAAAAAGACACAGAAGAAAACCTGGCGTCGTAAGGCACCCTGGAGTCCTCAATCCAACTCGGTAAAGCGCAATACAGAAGTCCCCACTACATATCAAACCCCAGATCCAGGGAGGAAATTATCAAAATCTCCATTTCCATTCCCAAAGCAAACCAGGGACTAAAAAGAAACTATCAAGCACGCTCACCTTGCCACGCATCATATATCTCCGTCTCCGTCCCAAACACCGGCACAGACCGTCTATCGTCCAGCGACGTAGGTAAGTCATCAGGCAGCTGTCTCGGTTTGGGCGCGATATCACCACCATCCTCTCCACCGTTATCATAATCATCGTTGCCCGCAACCCCCATGCTCTTGTTGTTCAAACCGAGCTGCTCCTCCCCCGGCCGGGGCTCCCCGGCGTCCATGATTGTGATTTATTCCTATCGTATGATATTATAAGGTAAACTGCTAGCGATACTTTGGGTAGTTATGCGATCATTCAATTAAACACCCAGTAGGATAATAGAGGCAAGCCCAAGCTGGCTGGTTTGGGGCCATGGGGCCGCTAGGAATTGGAATGAGGGGAAGCGGAACGTTGAGTCGAGTCGGGCGAATTTGAGTTAATTGTTGAGTGAGGAGCAAGGAGAGCACGGGTAGATGGGCTTTCTTCTCCTGCTGGTTATATATATTATTTACGTGTCGGTGGAGAGAGAGGGGCAGTTGGGAGATCGATATCATGACAGAATGAAGTTGAGATAGTTGGGCGAGGGGTGTGGCACTTTTGGCCAGGGATGGAGGGGAGCCAAGCTCCACAAGCCTAGTTAATGACGAAGCCACGGATCAGCCAAAACATCCCACTCCGATTATGAGATCACAATAACAACGACGGTATACATCCCATATAAATTAGATTTTATGTCTGAAGTATCTAGTCGCCTAATTATTTATATCACGGATATTATTATCATGATTAAATATTACAGTGTCAACTCGGCAGTGAAGTCCGATCGCTGAAACCCATCCCTCGTTCTAATAGCCCAGATGAAAACCACATCTATACCTCACAGTGAGTGGGCAAGGCAACAACGGCTCAACGCGAAAAAAAAGAAGGAAAAAAAAAGCACAGGTAACATGCATCCCAATAAATCTATGATAACCAAACCCAAATAAACAAACAATTGAGACGAAATGCTATCTATCAAGAAAAACAGAAGAAGCAAAGGGAGACTAGAACGTTGAAAAAAGCAATTTGCCATTCAAAAAGTGAAAATGCCGCAAGTAATATTGATACAACGCTTAATTAAATAAATCGCAATCCACCCCCTAGAAAACAACGATTATAAAGAAACTCGTTCAAGTAAATTAAAAAATAAAAATAGATATAAAATGGGAAAGTAGGAAGGAAGAAAATCCACTGTTCAAAACGAATATATGGAGGTGGAGATATTCATGAATACCATGCAGGTAAGGTGTAGAAGGAAGTACACCGGCGTATTTCGCTATGCAAGGTCTTTGCTCAGAGCCATGATTTTCTCGTCAGGCAGCGCAGAGATCCAGAGGCAGCGTTCGATGACCCCATAGACAGGCTCGAATGTGTATTTCGTACTGGCGTCGATGAGGCGAAGCAAGTTTTTTACAATCGTTGCAGCAGTGCGATACCGCTCGAAGTTCACAAGCGGCTCACCATCTCGGGTACTCGCTATTTGAGCGGGTTTCTGGGAGTTGTAGGTCAGGTCTTGGACGTAGAGGCCTAAATGTGCCGTCACACCTGCGGTTAGCCAATTTTCCTTCTACTCAGGGATTATGGGAGATTGTTTAAGCCGGGGAGGGGATGGAAGTTACTTACCGACAAACGGAACACACCCATCTTGCAGGTTGGTGGATTCCATCTCCAACCGCAGCTTTTGGAAATTACGAATGGGCTGGGCTAGTGTCTCCATATCCTTAAGCAGCTGCTTCTCGCCGTCCGCGACAAGCTCCCAAGTCTTCGTCAGCCTCGTACAATCAACTGAGCAGAGTGCTATCGTGATTTGCAGCATAGTTGAGTAATTCCTGAGCCTCCTCGAGTGCACGGCCACGTGGATAAGTTTGGTGATCGTTTGCGCTCTCTCAGTTACATTCCTTGTCAGAACAACCTCCGAAACTGCCCATTTCACCATGAGATTGAAACGAGCAACAACAATATCAATTCCCCTGCGATCATGTTGCGAAAGGTAGTCTGCCCAGTTGAGTGTTGACTGCGAGGACTGACTCCATCTCATGTCAACCAGGTCCTTCCAGTCAACCTCGTTCAGTGCAGCCTTCTCAACGAGGGTGAACTGCTGAGCGAGAACGAGGGATTCGCACGCCAGAATGAATGGCAGATGGTGATGGTTCGATGCTATCATGGCCGGGGTTTCTTTGACGTATGTTTGCGCCTCAGAGCTAAACAAGACATTGCTCGAAAGGTGTTGCATGTCTAGTGTTCGTTGTGTGGTAGTGCTAGGAAGGTTTTTACAACTGGGTGACAAGTCAGGTGTAATTGGTTGCCTTTGGAAGGTGACCGTGTCCACCGGAGCAGCATAAGACGATGTCGAGCCATGATACCGTGCAGTCATCGGCGGAGAGGGAGGGTGCGTCAAGGGATGCGAAATAACACCCAGACCCGGTAGCGCTGCATCCATGCCAGGAATCGTGCTTGTTCCATAATTCCTGTCAAACGCTTCGTCCTTATCAATGACTGATATTTCTGAGGAAAGCTCGGAGCCGTAGCCGTTATCATCGTCACGCTTATCATTATCGTCATTTGGTTTGTGTAGTGAAGAGGATAACGTAGGGGGTCTTGGAGCTGTGGAGCCTTGTGGGATCCGTTTCAGACTCTCCGTTTCTTCCACCATATCAATTGATGGATGAGACGACTCGAGTTTGTTAGTCACTGGATCGTCATCTGGGCTAAATAAGGGTTGCGGGACTGGGATTGGTGGACACGAAACAGGACTCTTCATCGACTCGTCGCTCAAACCACGTTCAAGGAGAGGGATTGAGCAATACGAATCCTCAGAACCTATGAAAGATTCTGTATCGGGAACAGTAAGTGCAGACAACGTCCGACCATTGTCCAATTGGTACGCAGGCAGAATGCTAGGTTCGGTAGGGTACTGGTGACGATAGAATTCCCCTTTGGGATCGTTGTGTTTATCCGTGAGGATATCGCCTGAGCTAGTTTGACCTTGAGAGTCTCGAGGGGTATTTGGCGATGGTTTTTCCCACTTGCCCTCCAATTTAAGGAGAGTCGATTCGATTCCTCCATCTTCATCGTCAGGGATCTTAGAGAATCCTGCAACTGCAGCCTCAAAGGAGGCTCGTATCTGTTGCGAGGGACGTGTTCCAGCAGCCGAGTAACGCTCCATGGGAAGAAGAGTTTCCTCATGTTCGCGCCTTTCATTTGGTGGAATCTCTGCCGTGCCGTCGCTGTTCAGATATAAAAGAGATTCTGCCATTGACTCCGTGTACGACGTCCCAGATGCAAAGGATCGCGCTCTAGGTCCCGCTTGAAGGTCATGGACGTTTTGGATCTTCCTAAGATCCCCACCAGGACGACGGCGAAGCATTCGAGTAGGAGGCTTCTCTCCTGACCCGCGTGAAGATTTGCCGCGTGACACACTCTCGCTCGCCGAGTCAATGCTTGAGTGTTTTCTAAGGTTTATCATCCCGTTATGGTAAGACGCATACCTCCGTAGCCTACTTCCCGATTCCGATCGTACCGGGGTTTTTGACCCACTGCGAACCACAGAAGAGGATCGCTTATCCGAAAGTCTAACGTAGTCTTCTGAATGTCGCGAATCTCGAGTTGTAGATATGGAGTTTACATCATACCGTTCTAATGAGGGCCCGGGAACACCAACCAAAGTGTCTGGATGAGAAATAGGAGATGACGCATCAAGCGCCTCCTCATAATTGTGTAATGGCGATTCTTGGAAGTGGTGGTGACCGTTTGGAAATGTCTGCAGTGCTCCAGACATTAGCGGGATAGCAGGACGAGTGTCATCCACTATAACAATCGATTTGCTTCCAGTTGTTAGTTGGCTTGGTATTCTACCCAACCCGAGGCCGAATCTAAAGTGGCTTTCCGGATTTAATTTATCCGTAGACATTGGCAATCTGTCTTTTCCTAGTTCCCTAGTAGCTACGGCCTCAGATATAGGTCCCGATTTTAGCGATTCCTGCATAAGAAGTCGGCGATAGCACTGGACAGCGTCATCACACAGTACGTCAATCCGCGGAGGAACTCTAGCATCTGGGCCTGACCGTCTTTCCCTGTATGCATCGCATCCCACCCCGACGTTCAGAGGGAGTGCAGAAGTTTTCCCCTTTAGTGATGGCAACGGACTGGGATGTGCTGCCTGTGGGCTTGAAGAATTGCCACTTTGTCTATTATGTAGAGCGCGACGAATTGTGCCAATGAAGGTTTTGACGCCTGGTGCAGGTTTTACACAATTATCGCCCTTTGGACTTAGCTCCTGATGTAGAAAATCGAATTGAACAGCTTCAAGGGGAGGCGACGCAGGTGCGATTGTTGGCACGGATGGATCCACCGGAGCATAGGCATTACCACGAATTATACTTTCGGGGTACGGTAAAGTTTGGAGGAGCGATTGCCCCTGAGTATCTATGTTTAATGCTGGTAAGGGTGCCCGGTCATCTCGTACAGAATCCGAAAAGCTTCCACTTCGCTTGTGGGAATGAGCGGGTCGACGCCATATGGGAATCATAGGTGCCGTTGCCGGAGCGTCAGAGGATGTATGAGAACTACGCGGTGCAGATGCCACTAATACGGGATGTGGGCCTTTTGGGCGGGTCGAGTGTGTGGACCCGCGTTTCTGTCCTTTGGACGGGAACGAACATGAAGCTGCTTGTATGCTCTTTACACTCTCCGATGACGGTGGTAGATCCTGAGCAGACGCTGTCGAAAAGTTGTGGGTATGAGAATGTGGAAATTGGACGTCTCCCTCTTTGTAATCGGCGGCCTTCATGGGGGAGGCGGGACTCTGCGGTGCCACATCTGCAGCTTGTGATTCGATAATATGAGACGGGCCCCGTATGCAGCTTAAGCGACTTAGACGGGCATCTCTGGAGCCAGCAACACCCCCGGGGGCAATTTTATCATCAGGGTGAGTGTCATTAACAAAATTTGGGGAGTCCCAATACAGAGCGCATCTGCCGTTCCAGCACCGTTTCAAATCTAGAAGGATTTTGAGATCACTCGCGCTGTTGTTGCTGCAGCTTCTGACATTCTCATAGATCTGGTTGAGTCTTTGGCAGAATTGAACCCGAAGGTCACGATTGACAACGAAATCATCGACAAAGTAATTAAGAATCCAATGCCTTAGGGCTGCGAACGTGCGAATCCGGATAATCCTTCCGTCATCCTCCGGTCGATTGATCGCCCATTGAAGCCTCGCTAGCAGGAGCGAGAGGAGGTTACTAGGCGAAAGATAAGACCGAAACGTTAGGAAGAAGTCAGATACTAATTCGTAGTCCATAAACGTGTCCGATGAAATCTGTGCAACTATTCGAGCGGGAGTTGCGGCAGATATCTCGTTTGATCCTTTGACATAGCGGACAACCGAGGGGTCATCCATGATTTGAAGAAGGAAATCGAAAATAGAAGGTTCTATTGGTTCTCTCAATTTGTAGAACACAGGGGACTGCACTGGTGCCGCAGTGGATAATTCGCTGAATGCCTTTGGCTTGGGATATACGGATGGCACAACCGAATACGTTCGAGTGCTCCGCGAACCTTGGTTTAATGATTGGGGCACGCGGGATATCATACCATAATCACTCTCAGTGGCCGTAGAAGATCGAAAATGCTCTGATACCGACGTTTTGGTATAGGCAGAGCTTCGGAGAGTCGGGTTGCCTTCTGGCGTAAATCGGAAACCTCCAAGTCGGAAATGTGGAATTGTGACTTCAATAGCTGGGATGGGAGGCTGGCCGGCCGATCTAGGGCGCTCATGTTCAGGGCGCTCAATAACGATCCGCAATTCTTTGCGATTTCTCGAATCCGACGACGGAATATCATCGAGTGAGTGTCGCCTTGACCCCTGGTCGTCCGGAGTCGTTGAGATGTCATATTTGCTTTCGTTGCTATCCTCGCGAACTATATCAGGTCGTAATTCTGACAGTTGGGAATTAGACCACATGCTATGTCTAGCCCATCTATCCTCCGAGGGGGGTTCTGGGTGTAAGTAATTTTTGTTTGAGGGTGTGGTAGGGGTTTTGGTGAGAGGCAAGGGTTGCGATCTGGCGTGGTTCGTGGGTCTGGAACGGGAAATCGATTAGTCTATATTGCACCTTATAACCGAATCTCCATCATACCTTAGGTACAGTTTCCCGTTATGGCCAACGTTCCCAACTGTGAAGTGTCTTGCTTCTCTACCTCCTAGAACTGCATTTCCAATGCCCTCTGGCGTAACATCGATTGTGTTTGAACGTTTTAAAGCCCTCTGCCTCAATACTTCACTACTATTCTTAACACGGCGAAGCGAATTAGTTCTCTGCCTTCCATTTGCGGTAGCGCTCTCATTTTGTACATTCCCGTCCTGCAATCTTGTGTGAGGCTGTCCCAAAGATTGCTTCTCCGATCGCAGGCCGTGGTTGGGAGTCCGTTTCAACCGCGTCTCGTTCGTCGCTCGTCCTGTGAAAACCCCAGATGTTTTGCCTTCTGACTGGACGGGCGTTAGCGGTGTTCGCTCCCCATGTCGGAATTGGGATTCCATTTTCACAAAACCCCCGAACACGAGAACTGCTACCCTAGGAATCTCGAATACAGACCGCCGCTGAAGGATGAGGAGGCGGAAGACGTAGAAGGAATCGTTCGTGTCGCATCACTTAACCATACGAAGAGGGGAATTCATAGACGTCTTGGAAGCCGAAAGTCGCGGATAAAAAGCTTGATTTCAAGGCTGTCAACAATCGCAACAACAAACAACAGGGAATAATGTTCAAATTAGAGACACATAGTAGGCCGAAATGGTCATAAAAACATAAAAGTAAAAAAATAGAAAATAGAAAAAGCAATATAAGGTAAACAAAAGATAGAATTACAAAACAGAGGTCAACTACCGCCCTCCAACCCCCAGAAAATCATTGTACCCAATCCGTGAAGGCAGGTCAAGCCCAAGGCAGTCTGTTTGCGTGACCTGTGACAACCAAGGCTGGTTTCCAGGCAAAGCAAGAAACCTGACACGAACTAGGTCCCACGGTACCACTGATTTGCGATTCTGTTTTCTTGATTGAATATTAGAGAGTTTCCTGGGCACGGCGCCTGCAACGGGAAGGATATCAAGAAATCGATGCGTAAACACGGGGAAAAGGGCACCAATGCAGAAGGAAAACAAGAGATTGGAGGACGACAAATGCTGTGAGAGGAACAGAAGGTCGACAAGGAACAAAGTCAGATGAGCAATTCAGCCTTAATAGCGTAGTTGAAAAGGGGAGCCAGCGGGCATGTCTGGGCGAAAGCAGAGAAGTCCGGGCTGAGGTGATGTGATGGTCCTTTTCTCGTGTATTCTGAGGATGTTTGGAGATTACTGTGAGAGGTTGGGTCCGGGTAAGGTAAACTTACTTGTACAGTACTAGTACTAGTAACCGGATGACCATACACATACGGATTGCGCTAATCAAGGCCTGGAGTTTGCTAGCGGACAGACAATCCGGCCAGCCGACGGTCAGACGACGCGAATTGCACCTCATCGGTATTCATGAGCTTTGATTGGAGAAAGGCATTTATCCTGTGCGAATAATATGACAAAAATAACAGAACGAACAAGCATGGCCCATGAATCCTGGACAAGGGTAGCTCCATGAGCCTATCCAGAGGATTTATTCGCTGGTGTTCAGCTCACCGAACCAAAGCGGTCAAACAGCGTGCGTATTTTTCTTTAACGTCCATGGGATGCATTTACGTCTGTATGTATGTACGCACAGACTGTTTATGGAGCAGGAGAACGGAGTACATACCCAGAATTTGGTTTTGACCTAATATCTGTTCCGAAAGGAGTGCAGCCAGCCATGTCCGTCCCCTGTCAGATTTCGTACCTAGATAGTCGCCCTTCTGCCGACGGAGGAGATGGAAATTACAGATAGACCACAGACCCAACCGCGATCCTTTTCCAGACCATCCAGGAAGGCATTTTCATCATTATTATTATTATGTAGCCTTATTACAGGAACAACCCTTTCCATCGTCTTTAGGAACCTTGTCGCTCTTTGTGCTCCGCGCATCCACTTGATGCTTCAAGGCAACACTGCCGTTATTTGGCATCATTTGGGGGACGTCTTGACCCATCGTCTATCACTGGCCCCCACAGTCAGTCACATCACGATTCACCGGCGCCTTGGTGGCGTCACGAGGATTTCTAGCATCGTCGGGTATTCGGTTTGACAGGCCCATCTATTTTCTTCCATGTGGTAGGCTTTGGTGGGACCGTGGAGCGGCGGAAGCGACAGCCTACAGGAGCAGCAATCGAAGCCGAATATTCAAAAGGAAAAAGGTATCCCGCTTTCGTCGTTCCGTCTCATGTTAATCGTATTGACTTTGGAACTTACCGTTTAGCTCGGGGTTAAGAAAGTTGGTCCCTTTCCGGTGGTTTGGTTATACTAAAATAAATGTCATGAGCCCCGTTCCCAGAAAGCCAATAGACCATCGATCTTCAATAATTCATGCCGCCAGGCCCCATAGTTAATGGTGGAGTTTTCTTCGTGAATCAGGCAATCAGAAGCTTAACAACTTATAACAAGTTAGCGAGCAGCTCCCGTTACAGCGACGCCTCCAATGACCGTTAGTTTCTGCATTTTCATTTTCAGCCCAGGTCCTTGGACGATGACAATGGGGCTTAAGGAGTCGCGCGGCCCTCCATCAAAGAGATGCAGATGTTCATATCTCACAAAATCAAGAGCCGTCTTAGAGAGTTTTTCTCTACTCTTAATAATCAATGAATCTAATCGAGTTGTATGGATTAAATACTTCACCTTCGCCGTCATTTACTTTTGTTATGTGGGCAGTTGGCGGAACGATCCGGCTCCACCTAGAATTCCCTTCCACAATTCTCCCTGGAACTTGAAGGAGTCTCGCCGAAGATAGGGATGTATTTTGCGATACCCCCTCGGCCTCGGTATTGGGCTCCGGTGGGATCAAATGGCCGTTGGCTCATACATGATCAAACAAGCTGCTTTTCAAACCGTTTGGTATGGAAAACTTCAACGGGCGATTTCGTTATTGGCCAAAAAATAATGGGCTTAGCCATGATCACCAAAGCCCTCAGAACCAGTACCATGGGTTTTTACTATTTAGCAGGCTGATTAGGAACTTATGTAAATCCTCGAGCGCCTTTAGAATACATAACTACTCCGTACGGAGTAGTTACATAACAACGGATTAAAGTTGCCCACCACAGTACGGAGTAGTTAGCTCTCAGACACAAGCTTCATCTGCCCCCCTCCTTATTTTCACCTATGTAATTGCTGCGATTAGCTATAATGATTGCCTAGTCCACGCTCTGGAAATTGCAGGTGCGGTTTCATCTAACAGGCAAAATATGTCAAGCGAAAGCAGTTGAACGACCTTCTCAAAGCAATGACAAGGACAGGGTTTTTTAAGGCAGGTTGTTTGTCATCTCTTTGCCCAATTAATCTGTAGCTTAGACAAACAAGCCAGGGGTGTTGGTCAGAGCATCTAACTTATCTTCATCTATGTCTACGCTCTATTGAACCCGGGAGTCAAACCCTGCTATTAAGCTGATAACATCTCCTGTACGGAGTAATTGCTGCTTGTGCGGAAATTACGGTTTATGGCTTATTCATCTAAGTTACATCTCAACTCTCGCTCTATTGAACTATATCCTCCCCCCTCGAGAGCAGTTGTTATCTACTATGTAAAGGGGTCATACCGCCAGCGCGGGCCTCCCCACTTCTCCCAAGTAACTCTCTCAACCTTACGGAGTAGATATACTTAAGGTTGCCCTGGCTAAAACCTAAATCTTTCTGTTCGGAATCACTACAAAGCAGCAGTGATTCGCCCAATGAGAATGCTCATCCGCAAATCCAGCAGGGTAATGCGAAAGGCTTGAAGTCTAACTCACCCAATTGGTTCACTCCATTCAATTTTAATGAGGGGAGCCGTTGACGATAAAAACGGAATCGAGGGGAAAGAAGCATTCCGGGACTAGATAATTGCAAGATGAATAGGTATAGTTATATGTCCCAAGGTTCAAAAAGCGGTCACGGACTCAAAATGGGGTACAGGACATTAGCAAGGGATAAAAAAAAAGGTCATTTCTTTTGCTCATTGCTCATCCCGCTGTCATATGTTACCCACGGGAACTGTTGAATTCTGAAAGCGGTCAAGTATGCTTTTTTATGGAATGAAAGGGGGTATCTCCTCCTGTACTTAGGCCTGGCTATTTCGGTATGTCAATCTTGTCCACTGCAGGTTCGAAAAACACTAGGGAGGTTTATGGACGAAAAATCCAACCAATTTTCTGAGCAAAAGCTTGGTTTTTAATCTCCTTGTAATTCAGATTCTAGATCCTAGTGAGGGCATACAAATGTCATGACAAATGCAGCAGAAAATAAATTCGTATTTCCCTTCTGCAACAGCATGCATCAAAGCCTAAAATTAAAGGGGCGGATGGGAGGGAGAATTAGAAATACTCACCGGTTAGTGTATGTATATTGGGACTCTGATGAGAAGCAGCAACACAACAGGAGTCCTGAACTCTGGCAGGTTTATCATTTACCCTACTCTCGTCAACCAGCTGTATTCATAGCAAGGAACAGAAATTATCAGGTTTTATATAGATTGTTAGCAAGGAAGCGCACCCCTGCTGCCAGCTTTTGTTATTCCCCGCTAACACCCTAGCATGAAATTCTCATTTATTCACGATTCAGTTGACTCGTGCAGTGATAATCTGCGCCCAACAATCACAATACCAAGGGAAAATCAACAAATATACTCCTCCCGAGTCCACTTTCAATGCTACATAAGAGGACAAGGTCGGGCCGTTAGTATCAGCGTATGTCCGCCGTTCATTCTACTTAGAGCGGATGTGTCCCGAGAGTTTATGCAGTAACTCAAGGCATTCGTCGGTTTGTTGGACCAAGGAGGAAATGGTCTCCGGATCTCCTTGCGTAGTTTGTTCCGCCTAGTTAACCGAGCTGGCGATCACTTGACATGGATGAAGCTGTCGTTGAACATGCTCACTGAAACCCCGGTTTCTTTTCCCGTACATCCTAGTGGGCATGATCTCAAGGGGAGAGATGGGATTGGGTAGAGCCATCGAAAAGCAACTATTATTGATCTGGACCTGGGATCAGTGCGATATCATTTGGAAATGTGTTTTGGCGGAGCTGCTTTAACAAAGCGGCCTTTAGTTTCTGGATTTTCCGCCTTTCCGCCTTTCCGCTTTCATTTCCTTTGCCTTTTTCTTCGGTCCCACCGATGCCCTTTGGTAAGCGATTGGATCGGTGGTCTAGAGGGGATCAATGCATCCGTTAGAAGGATGGTCACATGTCGATGCGCATTGATTCATTTCATGCAAACCCTTTCGATGTTCAATGCACCGCAGCCGATGTAATGTATGTATGTATGTACAAAGCACATGTGCATGTAATGTACTGTTCTCGTGTAAATTGTGTAGTAAGCAAGCTTGATTTTATCCCTTGACGCCCAGACAGTGCAGACATCCATGGATGCGGCTGGGGTTGATTTAGAATGCTGACGGTCGATGCACTGCCGAAGTTGAAAAGGCCTAAGTGTGGCTGCAGAACCCTAAAGGTGTGCGGGGAGACCGCAGTCCCGTGACCTTGCCGCTTGTGTGGTGGAGTCATTTTATAATCCGTCACGATTTCTTTTTTTTCTTGCTCATCCCGCAACAACAATACCATCCAAACCCTCAACCTCCAATTGACCTCCCTTAACGCCCTGAGACCACACCGTTTCACACGCAAATAATCATGCCTGCTAAAGAGAGGGTCTGTCTGGCATACTCCGGTGGCCTTGACACCAGCTGCATCCTTGCTTGGCTCATCGAGCAAGGGTATGACGTTGTCTGCTTCCTCGCAGATGTCGGCCAGGCAGAGGACTTCAAAGAAGCTGAGCGCAAGGCTCTATCGATTGGTGCGCTGAAGCTGGTTGTTGCGGATCTGAAGCGCGAGTTTGTTGAAGATCTGTGCTATCGCGCCATTCAGTGCAATGTGAGTCAACAGCAGCTCATGGATCTTTGATTCTGTTTTTACCCCTCCATTGTATACCGGACCTAGATTGTTATCTGTAAACGCATTCAGGGACCCAAGTGATGTTAACAATGCGCATGTAGGCTATATGGGAGGACAGATATCTCCTTGGGTAAGCTACAATTTCAATCCCCCGCGATATTCCCTTTTTGCTGACCGCCCACTGACCGCTTATTTAGAACGAGTCTGTATGCATGCCCTTTCACCTACTCCAATTGGCTCCAATACTCATGTATATAAAGTGCTCGCCCTGTAATTGCGCGTGCGATGATGCGCTGCGCAAAGGAGGAGGGTTGTATCGCTGTCAGTCACGGTACGTCGCATATGTTATCTCTGATATGTTGTTTTGCGTTCTGCCGGTGAGAAGTTCCATGCTAACAATTGATGTCGTAGGTTGCACCGGCAAGGGGTAAGGATAACTGTCCCACTACATCTTGTCTGAACGGAAGCTCATTGAGCAATAGCAACGACCAAGTCCGATTCGAGCTTGCTTTCTATGCTATCCAGGTACGCATGGCCAGGTTTTACACAATTTGCGTGGCCAGATCAGCTCACCCGCCTTTATTTTATTTTACAATTACAATAGCCATCCATCCAAGTTATCGCACCGTGGCGTCTCCCTGAATTCTACAACCGATTCGCCGGCCGCAATGACCTCCTCGAATATGCTGAGCAACACAACATCCCCGTTACATCTACAAAGGCTAAGCCATGGTGCGTATATTTCAATTGAACGGCTGACATTGCCCTTACATTTTACGACATCGATGCTTACATATGTTGTGTCAACTAGGTCTATGGACGAGAAGTAAGTATTCTCACCACTCTTTCTAGCGGTATGCTAACCGGTCTCTTGGTCGCCTATACTGATGTTGTCGAACGTAGCTTTGCGCACTGCTCCTACGAAGCTGGTATCCTTGAGGATGCCGACGTCACTCCCCCAGATGACATGTGGAAATTGACTGATGACCCCCGCAATGCTCCCGACGCCCCGGAGGATTTCACTCTTGCCTTCGAGAAGGGTATTCCAAGTGTGCTGACCCTTGGGGGCAAGAAGATCACGGATTCCGTCGAGATCTTCACCGCACTCAACGAGCTTGGCCGCAAGCACGGTAAGCTTGTGACCTCATTGGCCATCAAAAGCCATACATAGAGGCGTGGGAACTAATGAAACAATGTTCCTAGGCATCGGACGCATTGACATCGTCGAGAACCGTTACATTGGCCTCAAATCTGTAAGCTAGTCTCATAAAAATCCATCCCGCCAAAGAAAATTACTAACCCTTTCTGTCCAGCGCGGCTGCTAGTAAATCACCCTTGCCCCCTCGCCCACTGTCCTTTCCCGCTCCCAAAAACCCCCTTAAGGAAATAATTCCTAACTAACCAAACCGCACAGTGACTCTCCCGCCATGACCATCCTCCGCCTCGCCCATCTCGATCTAGAAGGACTCGTCCTAGACCGCGAAGTCCGCCTTCTCCGCGATCAATTCGTAACTATCACCTGGTCTAAACTCCTTTACAACGGCCTCTACTTCTCCCCCGAACGGGAATTCATCGAGAAGAGCATCCTAGCCAGCCAGGACGACGTTAACGGCCAGGTGCGTCTGCGCTGCTACAAGGGCCTCACCAGCGTTCTCGGCCGCAGCTCGCAGACGAGTAAATTGTATAGCCCTGAGCAGAGCAGTATGGATTCGCTGGAGGATTTCCAGCCGACTGATACGACTGGATTCATTGCTACCCAGGCCATTCGGTTGAAGGCGTATGGCAATGCGGAGGCGGAGAAGGGGGTTGATTTGAGTAAGTCATAGGGACCCCCTTTTTGCCCTGCACAGGGGTGCAAAGAAGTAGTACCCAGTAGTCGATCTTAAACCGGTACTTGCATTTTGTGGGGTTGGTTTGTTACGGTTGATGAAGGAAAAAATGGAAGGGGAATTAAAAATAGGAGGGAGTTTAAAGGGGATTGTGACGTCGCTTTCCTGGTGTATGTTGCATTTTTGTTTATCTATCCCGAGAAATCTTGAAGTAAACTTGAACTCCTTACCTCAATTTTCCCGTCCAAAATTTCGGTTTCCCCTTTCTTCTAACGAAAGATAAAAGGGAATATTGCAAATAAAGATTAGAAGGATATAAAATAGCTTACGGGATGAACGAATGAATATGACATCACTTATTGAGCCAATCAATCCAGAACAAGATCTTCAGAAGATCATTATTAGGCTCTCAGGAACATCTATATATACATCTATATATGATTATAAAATGCCCGATACACCATCGTCAGACCAAGCAGATCGAGTAGACTTGAGAACACGCCATGGCTTTAAATTCACATAAAGAAAGAGGGACAGGGAAAGCAAATACCGCATAAAGTGAAGTTTATACCGATTTAACTCTTTCAAGTCAAAAACAAAGCAGGAAAAAAAAATTTACCATAGGTCGCACGTCGGCTCCTTAACCGGGCAGTTGAATGCGGCTCTGAAATGGGGAGAATTCGCAACGGTTCCCTGCAAGGACCATGATCGCGTGAAAAGTCAGCGGATTAGCCTATTGTATCTAGCAAACGTGTTCGGACAATGGTACGGATTGAAAGGTGGGTACGGGGATAAGAGTTGCACGTTTGGCAATTCCAACGAGGAGAACGTCAAGCGGGGGCTATAATGAGTGGACATTATATCGAATGTAAACGTACCAATATCCTAGCAGATGGGGGCGAATGCTCATCCGTCTCTATCCGAGTCGCTGCCCGCTCCGGCGTCGACTTCGCACACCAAAACGTGCCAAACGACAAGAAAAAGAGCTGCTCATTGGTGTAATTGCCAAGCCCGGGGAGGGAAGGTGAAGGGGAGACAGCCTCGCGTTTCTTCCATGCACGGTAGGCGGCTTTCAAGCCTCCTGCATCCGCAATGTTTTCGCCTAGCGTCTCTTCGCCCTTGACATGCAATACCTTCCCGTCTGGGCCGGTAACGGTGAAATTGGAATATTGCTTGATGAAGCATTTAGCGCGATCTGCAAATTCTTTCTCTGTCTTCTCGTCCCACCAATTTGTTTTATTTCCATGCTCGTCAAAGTTTCTGCCCGTATTGTCGAAAGCTTAATTATTCGAATGACATTAGAACAATTGGTCAATTCATCATAATGGATGGGAATTTCCGGGTGATTAGCCTACCATGCGTAAGCTCGTGGCCTCCCACCGCACCAAAAGCACCATAAGTAAGGTAGTTAGGTACCGATGGATTATAGAATATTGGTTTTTGCATAATGCCAGCGGGGAAAACGATCTCGTTGCCTGGTGGATCGTAGTATGCATTAACAGTTGTCATGGGCAGTACCCATTCATCCCGATCAGTTGGTTTCCCCAACTTGGCCCATTCTCTGTTGGAGAGGAACTTTTGGACATTGATCCGATTTTGGAAAAATGCGCTCGTAATCGTGAGCCCTCTATACCATTCTTTCAACGCTTCTGCACTGCGGACATCTGGACTTTTGGTCGAATAGCCGATTTTCTGAACAATATTTTGAACTTTTTTGATTGCCACACTTCTGACCTTCTCGGATAGCCACACGGTATCTTTAAGAGTCTCCACGAATACATCCTTGATGTCCAAAATAATTTGGTCGCCAAATTTCTTTGATTCCTCGGAAAACGCTTTTTCAATAAAAATCTTGCTTAGGATCCACCCAAGGTCAGCATTTACGGTGGGAATGCACCTCTCCCATTGCTCTGTGAAGGAGTCAGGGTCTCGGCCAGCAAGAATCCTGTTGAATCGGCGGTAAAGAGAGATAATCGGATCTTCAATATCAGTAGAATACCTATGGATCACCTTCCATTTCAGGAACGATTCGAGGACAGGAGTTGAAGTATTAGCGAGGAGTTTAGATAGTGCTTTCACAGTATCTACCCCAAAAATCCCAATTTGCTTAGCTTTATACCCCTCGGGTGCCTTGGCAGAGATGATTCGCTCGAGGGATACTTGTGGCAAGAGAAGCTGAGCATCAACGAGTGAATATTTCTCTAAGGAATCCTCACTAGAAGCTTGTAATTCTGCGAGTTTCTTCTCGAAGTCTATGACAGAAGCCGCGTCAGAGACCCCGAAATGATCAAATACCTGTTCCATAACTTCTGTGTACAGATTAACGATCTTCGTGTTATTGTAATTTGCGGGAGCCGGTAACCCAACGGGTGTTGTGAACGATAGATATATAATAACCGCATCGGGATTTGTTTCATCAGCCTATAGATATCAGATCCAGGTCAAAAAGAGAGAGTCAATGAGGAAATACACACATCAATGTAGAAACTAATAGGATAATTGACGCCTATATCAATTAAAGCGAGGACGGTATCGGTGAAACTATTTTTATTGCCACCTTCGAGGTTGACTCTGTCAACTAGCTTCTGCAACGGTGCTGCCCCAATCTCCTCAAGTGTTGTTTTGTTCATACAAGCATCGTAAGCTGTTTTGAGCATTATTAAGTTTTCATCACTACTGTCAGTGGGAGGAGCTTCCAAAATGTGGCGTAGAGTTGTTTGGACACGGTCGTCTACTTGCGCCAATGTAGAAATGAAGCTTTCGTCGGATGGAATATCGCTCTCATAAAATCCACCGCAAACAAGCTCATCGAAATTCATACATGGATCGATGGTCTCGGGATTAGGGTGCATGTTGTACAGAAAAGCCGATGATGCATGAATGCATTCCGGAGATAGACACAGATCTTTCTCCGGCGAATGATCACGACCCCTCTTCGAAAAGCGTTCTATAAATCCAGAGTTAGTACGGATGAACGAACATCTTTTTCAAACAAACACACCCTTTGCGTCGGATTTACTCGAAGGCCACCCTAAGCATGTCGCATTAGAATAAATCGTAAAAATAAGGGCGTAAAAGCAAGCTCACAACTGGCCACAAATACGGTTTGCAGGAAGCAACAAGTCATAAAAATAACGGCACACAGAACAGCCAGTGTGCGTCCACGTTTGGGTTTCTGCCCATAACTGAGGCCTAGCTCGACATTATCGACCTTTTCGCTACTCATTGTTGGAGAGTCGAAGTAGCACTGCTGTGGACTGTACTGTCCTGGGGAGGCGCTGGACCTGCCAATCGAGCAAATTAGCCCGTATTATTCATATCCTTATTTTGTTCAAGTAAGGAGCGTGGCTTACCGTTTCCCATCAGAGTGCATGTGCAAGTCGGCCATTGTCCTGGGTTTGTGTTCTAACTATGCGGCCCAAACACACAGAGAGAGAAAGACAGTATGTGTGTGTGTGTGTATGCGTCGAAACTCATATAAAAATAGAGGGCTTGGGGATGCGCTATATATTGTAGGATATTAGCATATTTAACTTCGATAGAAAATCTGGCCGCTCGGGAAGTCCCGTCACCTGGCCCATACTGACTCCAAGGCTGGAAATCTTTACATTGCCCTCCTGAAGAAAGTTTGGTACGGTGGAAGACGCAAAAAATGGCGTCACTGTCTATCGTCCAGTGAGTCCCCTGAAGCTGTGGCTCTGGAAGCTTCATGCTGTTTCGGGTAATGATCCGCCGATCTGAGCGGTGACATGTCTAAGACCAGGTCCGTTACGCTGATCTAGATGTATGCGGAGGAGCCATCATTGGGCACGACTAGGAGTTTGTGTCCCGCTGGATGCGCGTGCTATGCACAGCACTGTGCAACGTAGACCGGTCACTCAATAATCATACATTGTTGATTTTTTACCCCTTGAAATGATACTGCTGCTCATATCCTCATAGCTATTCACATGACAAATAGCGGGTTCATAGCTAAAAACGCCTGAGGTTCAATTTTTCAATCGAAACTGTTCCTCCTCCCCGGTAAGGTACTTCAGTGACATGGATCGGGCATTGATATCTCGTGATGTTGAAATAAGGTGCTGGAGCCGCAGCGGAACGTTTCCACAGCTTGAAAGCCGCGAAACTTTGGGTTCCACTCAGCAGAGTCAGCACCCGATCAGGCGATCAAGGCAGTCTTGACATGCAGTTTGTCTCATCCATACAAAGGCACATGTTGAAAGTTCATTCGCACGCTGGCTAAATTATGATGCGTTTAAATTTCTGGTTATGAAATCTGATAAGCTTCCATAACGCTGGGCGAATTTGAGCCTTCTGCGCCAATTAGCTTGGAAAAATAGGCACTGAGTGCTGGAATCCCAACCCTTGTCATTCTACGGAGTAGGGTCCAGGCAGCTTTCGGGTTAGGGTAAGCTTCCTTGCGTGAGATAGAAATTGAGAATGCATCTCGGTAGCGGAACCCCAATACGGACATATGGGGAGAGATCCCAACATGATTCGGGCAGCAACCTGGCACCATTCGCCATTGACTGTGGAGGATCAACAATTTTAACTCATGCAACTTGATGCAGGTTGTTGTGGGGGACAGTAGCCTTGGCAGATCATGTTCCACTCAGCAGAACTATCTGACGCCTCCGCAGCTTCCAAGTTGCCCCTCTTTAAATATCTTTAAAGGGCAGGGCAAACAGCGTGAATCCTTCCCGAAAATCTGCGCAAACGGACGCAATCGTTTGCGTTAAACTTCTCTTTGATCGATTCCAAAGAGCACCCGCTGCAGATGAGCGAAACTGTGTCTGTAAACCTCAGAAGGCTCAGGAAATTTGGTTTATTTCGCACCCCATTTTTAAATCTTGACAGTGACCTAGTAAATCTGCGACATCGAACCACAGCCAGTCCTAATTTGGTGAGCTGGAAAATATGTAATTACATAAGCACTAGGAATTATAACGCTAAACCAACTTTGGAATTTGATTCTTGGCGCGATACATCGTCACGCCGAACGAGGCATTATTAGGAACCTTCCAAGGTTGGAGCAATGACAGGTTGGCGAACTGAGGGCAGCAATCCAATTTCCATGGACATGTTGTCTTGACGATCAAGGTGAGAGACTCTTTTTATATATAGGATCCCTCTTATATATCCCAACTGTCGTAATTCGTGTGCAAGGCTAGTCAGACATTGACGAGCTTAATCCTGTCGCGAGAGACACTCAAGTAAACAGAACGATTTTACTCCGTCGCTCGGGAAGAAAATAAGCTGACCAGAATAAAATCCACACTTTTAGATGAATACCGGCAGATTCGCTACTACCCAGCCAACATATGATTTCATAGCAGGAGCTTCCTCCCCGTCTCCGTCTTCCGCGGGCGGGGGTGGTGGTGCTGGGAATCCGTCATTCCGACAGAGTATCCGCTCGGGGCAACCACCAAAAGCCGGTTAGTTCTGCTTCTTGCGATATCCTCATATATGAAAATTAAACACACTAATGGATGAATGAGTGGTAGATACCGGAAATGAGGAGCTACGCGTGCAAATAAACACATTGCTATATGAGCTAGACAATTTGAAACAGGAGCGGGACCTGACAGCCCTTCACCATGAGAAGGAACTTCGCGAATTACAGATTAGGGCAGATGCTGATTTTCGAAAGGCTCAGGTTGGACATGCCATCTTTTTCTTCCTTTTGAAAACGAGCAATTCGCGAACTCTCGGTTTCAAGAGAAGGCTAACAACAAAATGGTTCAAAATAGGCAGCCGAAGGCAGCAGCAACAGAGCCCAGCATAAAATCGAGTCACTCACAACTGAGCTAAAAACGGTGCAGGAATCTGCAATAAACGAGAAGGCAGCCTTTGATAAACGGATACGAAGTTTGGAAGATCATAACCGGTCGCTACAGGAGGAGATTTACGACACCCAATCCCAGTTGTCAGACCAGGAGCGACAATACAAGCACCAGATTAATGAATTAGAAGCAATTCGATCATCACTCCAGAAAACCCTTGAGGAAGTCCAAACCGACCTTCATCAGACCAAAGATAGCCTGCAGGTCCTTCAGGATAAATTCACCCAACTGGAGGCTGATGCCGGAGCACTTGAAAGTGAAAACATACGGTTAAAATCAGAGGGAACGGATTCGGAAACTCTCAATGTCCTAAAACGCGAACTTTCAGAGCAATTAGCACATGCTAAGCGGCTGGACGCTGAGTTACGTCCGCTGCGAAAATCGCAGAAGAATGTTGAGGTTGTAGAAGAACAGAAAAAGGCACTTGAGAACCGGCTACACTTAATGCAAGACGTGGAGGTGGAGCTTAGGAATGTTCAAATTCAAAATCAAGCTTTGGAGGATGAACGGCGGTCTTGGACCAGTTTGTTACAGTCGGACGGCCAAGATCCCGAATTCGAGTCACCCGAGGAAGTTGCACGAGCGCTTGTCGAAGCGCGCATTGAGAATGCATCATTGCTCAATAAAGTTGGGACTATTCAGACTGATGTAGCTGAAAAGGCTGAGGTGGTGCAAAACTTGGAAACAGAAAAATCGAATCTTCAACAGGAGATTGCAAAACTACGTGCAGGTAGTAATTCCGTTGGAAATGGCTTCGATTCTCGTGCGAAGACACGATTAGAACGCCAGCGGACACTAGCGATAAGAGAGGTGGAATATCTCCGCGCACAGCTGAAGACCTTCGAAACAGAAGAAACTACAATGAATGCAGACGAAACAACCTTCGATCAGCAAAAATCTGATCACATAGCCCACCTCGAGAGTCTCCTCAGCGAACACCGTGAAGAACTTCATAAGCTCCATGAAGAGCTATCAAAGCAAGAAAAGACACCTGTAGAGGATACCAATGCTCCACGCGGAGTTAAACGCCCTCTCTCGCCAGCAGATAGCGACGCAGAAAGCGAAAGGCTCGCCGTGCTCACCCGGAAAAACCGCAGTCTGCAAGACAACCTTTCAAAAGCGGAACAATCAATCGAGTTGCTCACACGCGAACTCGAGGCTACAAAATCCCACCTTTCCATCCTCCAAGCCCAATCCCGAACCCGCATACTTGAACTCCGCTCGAATCCCACCGCGGAAGCCGAAAAAGTGAAATTATCCACTCTCGCGGTCCTTCGCGCTGAGAATCGCGACCTCCTAGCCCAGCTACGCAACGAGCGCTCGAACGTCAAAGTCGTACCCCTCTCCACCCTCGAAAGCAAAGAAATGGAGCTCCGCGAGATGGAAAAGGCTGTCGCAGAAAAAGAGAAACGTATGCGACGCCTGAAAGAGATATGGACTGCAAAATCCTCCGAGTTCCGAGAAGCTGTTGCGTCAGTTCTCGGATACAAGCTTGATTTTTTGCCCAACGGCCGTGTCCGCGTAACATCCATGTTCCATCTTTCGCCAGCCTACCGGCACGGAGATCGCGATGCGTCTCCCGATGCCAGGGGGCCTGGGAGTATGGGTGACGGAGAGGAGAATTCTATAATTTTCGATGGAGAGAATGGGACGATGAAGATCTCTGGCGGTCCGAATAGTCTATTTGCGATGGAGATTCGGAGTCTGATCAAGTTTTGGGTAGAGGAGCGGAAGGATATCCCTTGTTTCCTTGCAGCTATGACGCTTGACTTTTATGATAAGACGACGAGGGCTGCTAGGGTGTGAGATTGCGGGATGTATGTACAATTAATTACTCTATCCGGTTTCCCACTTTTCTTGCCTCTGGTTCCTGCTCGATTTTGTTGTGATCTAGATGAAGAACTGCCGTTTGCTATGCTACGGTCTCATTCTGTCTAGTCTTTGAGGGTTGATTGATTCTTACTCCCTTGCTTTTACTTTTTTTAATCCACTTAGCTCTTCAACCTATAGATACCTGTTTTCTTTCCTATTCTCTTTTGCTCCTTTTTACATATATCTCCATGTATGAATCTCGTAATGCTACTTCACCTTTAAACCTGTTCCGATACGGGCGAAATGACCTGGCCTTACACATCCAGTATTCGAATGGTTCAAGTATGTAACTTGCAGACTCACGAAAAGTGGGTGAATATTTTTATAACTGTTTTCGAAAATTCTTCTTAACTCCCCTCTCGTCCCTAGATCATGAGCTCTCCCCCCCGCCCGATTTGTCACCGATTCAAACGTACTTCGTGAATTCACAATTGACACCGCAAAAGTCTCAAGATGCTTTTGGAAATCTTCCATAAGAATTAAGTGACTAACCCAGCATGCTATGATAATGCAAATCATAGCAAAAACGAAAGCCAGAGTTTTGACCACACCACTCTTTTTAGATCATGTATGGAAACATGAAGGGGCGTTCGGTGTGTGATGTGGAAAGAAGAGCTTCTAATCAGCAAGGCTATCATCTATTTATGCACCCTCGAAATAGTCGGTATATCTATGTATTCGTCAGCTTATAAGGGAAACCCCAAAATAATAAAGAAAATAAATGGTACTGGATGAATAAGAACAAGAGTGGGTTTAACGAATAATACCGACAAGAAGGTAAAATGGACGAGGGGAAAAAATCAGGAACTGCATTAAGAAGGGCGGTTAGGAATGGTCACCGAAAAAGGAGAAGAAAAAGAAAAGAAAAGAAAAAGAGATTTCAGAGAAGAGCATAGTAGTTTTAGCAATTAAATTAATTTACCCAAATTATTATGAGTGGGAATCTTTATGCTCCAAGAAGTAAGAAAGCGAAAAGAAGGGACAAAAGAAAAAAGAAAAAGAAAACCCAGAAAAAGTGAAAGTGGTGTCTTGTTCCAAGCCAGAAAGTAGAAGCAAGGAAGGAAAAGAAAGAAAGGAAAAGAACAATGTTAATAGTAAACAAAAGAAGAGGGTATGAGGGGAATTATTCATTTTGTTTCCGCCTCAGTATATCCATCCGTAACCCAACCTTCTCGCCGCCTGCCAAAATAAGAATACAAAAATTTCCACATTATTCGGTGGTAAAGGAACAAATAATATTTGAAGAAGGGAAAAATAAAGAAAGGAAGGACGAAAGAAATTTATCCCACAGAGATATATCGCCCCGCCGTCAGTTTTCGTCGTGTAGACACTTCTTCCCATGTCTTCAAGGCGGAGCTGGGTTCTGGTGATGCCATCGTCCCATTACCCGTCGCCAGAGACTCATCCGCAAACGGGTCATTGGCCTTCTTGTCCTGCTTATGGCCAGAAGTCTGAACGCTGATACCCAGCCTTTTTCCGCCGTTGACATTCAGGACGTCGAACTTGGCATCGACTCTCCCCTTTCGGGGTCCGCTTACCGTTGTTGAAAACCGAGCGAGGAACCGTTGGTCGCTTGTCGTGGTTACTTCCAACTCTGGCATTCTCCATGTGACGGCTGATGTTTTGCGGCGGAACGTAGCGCCAGTGTTGGGATACATGACTGCTCCCGTGGCCCGAGCAACTTCGCGAGACTGCTTGGTGGTTTCGTCTTCTTGCGGGGATAGGTCCAGGTTGACGGTGAGCACAAGGTTCTTAAGTGTGATAGGTATGGATGGCTCAGCAGAAATGAAGTTAGGGTTTATTGAATAAGTAATGATAACGCTGGCTTGGAATTCTTCCAAATTCCAAACAGGGTTGAATATAACGGGGCAATAGGCCGATAATTTAGAAGGATTGAGATGTATTTGATATTTGAAAGCAACCGTGGGAGTCGATCGTGCGATACTGGGAAGCGAGATTAGATATTCTCCCTTCCTTTCCTCGTCACCGGAGCCATTTTCCTTCTCCTTGCCTTTCAAGGAGTGTCCGGCTTCTGTGGCGAGAACAGGATTTGCTGCGACTTTTTCTAAAATGTCGAAATTATTTAGGCGTACAAGCTCAGGATCCGAGGGGGGACTCGTGGTCGAGTTATACGCCAGAGCCAGTTCTCCAACAACGAAGGAGCGGGTAACGGCGCCATCAGAGAACCAAGCATTGACCGTTTCCACAATGGATGCATTAAGGCCAGGCTCGGGCATATCAGGGTGTGAAACGGGCCCTGACAGACTATGAAGGGTTTGTGACGAATGGATGGACGTTGTATCCGACAAAGCGTGGTCATCGTGACTACCAGGAGGAGATGAAATCGCCTTTGGAGCGTGAGATGGGGAAACGGGGGGTGGTCCCGCAACTAGGCCGGGAACTGGGCTCAAGCCTGAATCTTCGCTGGGTGGATTTGGGACGAAAATGGTGTTCCTAACCTCTCGACGTCCACGCAACGTTCCAACCCCACGAGATAGGCCGGATTGTTGTGCTTTCTATAATAACCGGGTTAGTATCATAGTAACTAAGTAGGGGAACTGGCACAGCTCACCAATCGCAAAGTGTTCGCCACCTCGTTCAAAGCCATTTTCGCTTCACTCTCGTCCTCTTCGATAGGTTGGTCACGAATAGTGAGGTTTAGACTGGGCTCTTCGGCACTAATCATCTGTAAGTCACTTAATTTTCCTTGAAAAGAAGAGAAGAAACGTACGCAGCAGCTTCTTTTTGAACTCGCGATATTTCGTCAAGACTAGCCGGCCGCTCGGAATATCCCTCAGCATCTATTTTAGGTGGCTGTGGAAAGTCAGCAAAACAGCGCGTGAAGATTCGCGGAAGTGGTGATCATACTTGGGCCGCAGCTGGAGCTTGATCCATGGAGTTGTCATGTTTCCTGGGAGTCTCTGAGATGGAACTCTCTTCAGGAACAACAGCACCGTTGGGTGTCGCCGGTCGTTGATGGGATGCTGAAATCGAATCGCTGCGGGCCGTCTCCCGAGGCGAGGAAGCAGGGCGGCGAAGCGACGGATCGTCCCTCGAGGTAGTAGGCGCCAGATAATCGCCGGCATGATGCTGCATATCCACTTGCTGGAAGCTTCGGGTTGACTCCGACTTTCGGAACGCGGTGAATGGAGACCGGAATTTCCTCTCCGGAGAACCTGCGCTCCCAGTTGAATGATGTACAATGCTCTTCCTTCGGCCCATGACAGTACCCAACCGTTTCAGGCCACCAAGCCTCATGTGCCCGACTGGCTCCGGTGCTATAATTTGGTTAGAGTTCTTTGTCAATTATCTCAGTTCTAGGTAGCGAGTACTCACCAGCACCAAGTCTGCCCTGGTTCGACCGACCGGAACGCTGGCTAGCCGCATCGTCATGGATTCTAGGGGGGGGAGGTAAAGGTTCTCCAGTGGCAGCTGGAATTTGGCCAGACGAAGGGGGTGAGGTAGTCGCTGCAGCATCCGTTGTTGTTCTCGAGACTGGAGCCCTGCCGCCTGTTACCTTCGTAGTAAATGCCCTAATCTCTTCGTTGGTCTGAACGTTTAATAGCGCATTAAGGCAACTCTCAGTAGATCGTCTAGTTCTTTCGATGTGATCTGCCTCGTGGGTCTGGAACTGGGTGAGAACATCTCTGAGGTGGTTCAGGCGGTGCTCATCGACAGCCTGAAGCTGTTCAAAGACGAAAGGCGCCCTCGATTCCCATTGTTGCGCCACCTCCTGCGCAGCGGAAACGGCACTGGATGTTTTCGCGGCAGCCTTCGGGCCTTTATCTTTTAATTTGTCGGCCTTCTTCTTCGCAGACTCAAGCTCCTTTGCCAGGTTCGCCAAATCCTGTTGCATCGTTGACATGGATTGGATATCGTTATTCCTGCTGGCATATTCCTTTAAAGGCCGTTCAACGTCCGCCTCGATCCCGTGCGAAAGGGTTTCATGGGATTCCGCTAATGATTCCGTGGCAGTGAGGATGCGTTGCCATGGCGTTTGAAAGACTCTAATAGATAGATAAAGAAAATCATTGGTTAATAACCCATTCAAACTCGATTTCGCATCGCACCAATTCCTTACCCAAATGCTGCGAATGCATCTTGCGATTGCCGTCGTGCGAGCTTACGAAGGCCCAAAACATATGCGTCTTCCACCCGTCGTCGTTCCTAGATTTGGATTGTAAGTCTGCGCTCGGTAGAAATTCCGCCCATGAAACCCCCCAATTGAGGGCCGAAAAGAAAATGAAAAAAAGAAGTACCGAAAGCCAGTCTGCGATATCTGAGTTTATCTTGCTAATTAATCGTATGCGTTCGGTAAGGACGGCTGAGGCTTGGGTAGGGGTTAACGAGGCCTGTTAAACAAAGGAACCATTGTTCATTAGCAACAACGTCCAATAAACAAGGGCAACAAACAAAAGGGGAAAACAAGAGACATAAATTCCATTTTCCAGAGCCGTTTTAACTCACCACAATGGCCGGATAGTCCTGTCGCGACAATTCCATGGTGAATACACGGTATTAAGCCGATGACGAATCCCGCGAAAGCCAATGCAATCTATAAAAACATATTCTGACAAAATCGGATGAACGGAGCGGAGCGCTTCAAAGATATACAAATACAAATACAGATACAATTCAATAGAGAGAAAAGGGAAGAATAGCAGTAGAGGTATTCCGAGCTGTGGTTCGGAGGGATGGTGATGGGGGATAGGAAGTCGG
Organism: Blastomyces silverae; assembly: GCA_001014755.1. NCBI lineage: Eukaryota > Fungi > Ascomycota > Eurotiomycetes > Onygenales > Ajellomycetaceae > Blastomyces > Blastomyces silverae. Next base: position 78,848 of record LDEV01002804.1, read on the forward strand.
AGGTTTGGCTGCGGCGGAGTCTTTGAGGGAGAAGTCCCCTTTGCCCGATTGGGAAGGCTGCTCAGCGCCAAGACAGGCAACATCAGCGATAGTCACGTGAATTGCAACCATATCCCGCTATTAATTTTATATTTAGCTTGAGAACAGGGAAAGAAACAGCGGAGACGGAGTTAGACAAAGCTCGGCCTCCGTCAGATTATGATTGCGCTATCAAAATACCGCTTAGATGCTCGTTGAAGAGCAAGCTTATGATTTTACGGACCTTAACTACCGCTCATAGAAAATATACTTTTATGACGCGCGCTACGGACTGCTTTCAAAGTTAGCTAACCTACGTGACACCCCGCCCCAGCTACCTTCCACACTCACATATCATACTCCCAAATCAAGATTGAAGAGCGGGAAAATCCATGGATAGAAAATGACATCCGATTCTGATTGGATGTCAGATGTCGGGTTTACAGATCGCTTGGCCAATGTAAGGTTAATGTAAGTGCTTGCTTGAGCTCTCAGTCAACCCCTTCGCGCGGGGTAGCAGCTGTGCGCACTATACCAACCCCTCTACTTCAAAGAATCGCGGCGTACCAGCGTGCGGTGCCATCCGCCAATTTCTCAGAAGCTCACGCGGAGGCAACGAAGCTCGAAAATGGCGCGTTCAGCCAGGCGTCAAGTAAAGTACGTATTTTTTTTTTGATTCGCGTGAACCTTTGGTACCGGTAGGAAAAGGTCCTTAAACGGAATATTCTCTCCATAGGAACAATATCAATCCGAATGCCAAAAGGCCATCGACGATCTGGATGATCGAGAGCAGCCAGCTCTCGTTATCAATGTGCCTGACGTCATTGACAATGACAATGCAAACGAAGGGTCTAATACGGACGCCGCCCCCGCCTCCGGCGGGAAAAGAATCGGCCGCTATGAGAACGCCATATACCACCAAGAAGGCATATTCTCCACGGTATATAAAGCGAAAAACGACGGCGGAACAACGGTAGCCCTAAAGCTGACAACACCTCATACAATGTCGCCGCCACACGATTCAAAACGCGAAGCGCGGATCCTCAGCGCCCTCTCAAACCCCAACGTCATCCCTTTACTTGACACCTTCACCCAGCCGGGCGGCCACTTCATCCTCGTCTTCCCATTCATACCCCTACACTTTGATGAGCTCATGCACCGAAAGGTGCTCTCGGGGCATCAAACGCGGCTACATCTGCGCGATCTATTTCGGGCGCTCGCATACGTGCATGCGCAGGGGATCATCCATCGGGACGTCAAGCCATCGAACATCCTCCTGCGCGACGCCAACGGGCCGGCATATCTGGCCGATTTTGGAATCGCCTGGTCGCCTACCGATAAGGGCTCGGAAGACGCGGATAAGAAAATCACCGATGTAGGAACGACGTGCTACCGGCCTCCTGAGATTCTGTTTGGGGATAAGCGGTATGGTACAAGTCTGGATCTGTGGGCGGCTGGCTGCGTGGTTGCGGAGGCGGTGGATATAGACCACCGGCAGCTGTTTGATGCGGGGGAGCTGGGGAGTGAATTGGCGTTGGTGCAGTCCATTTTTGTTAAGTTGGGGACACCGAATGCTGAATCGTGGCCTGTAAGTTTACTTTTCCCCCTTTTTTGATATTTGGGTACCTTTTCGTTTCCTTCCCTTTCTTCCTCTCCTCCTTCCTCCTCCTTCCTTCCCGTTTTTCTAACGTTATTTTTCTATCTATTTCTTTTCTCTGCCGAAATCGTAAACTAACATAAAATTCAATTGCGAAACAAACAAAAACAATAGTCAAACAAGGACCTCCTAGACTGGGGCAAGATAGAGTTTAAAGAGTATCCGGCGAAACCCTGGGCGGAGATACTCAACGGCGCGTCGTCTAACGGGCGCGATCTGGTCAGTAAACTGGTGCGATATGAGAGTGGCGAGAGGCTGTCGGCTGCTGAGGTATGTGGGAAAACACAAAAAGCATCCAGCATTTTTTTTTCTTCTTCTTCTCTTTTTTTCGTTGTTAGACTGTGAATGCGGAATATATCAGTGGATTCCAAGAAAACGGGAGAAACAAACTAACCGCATGGATAGGCTCTGGCGCATCCGTACTTGAACTTCGAGAAAGAGCAGAGACCAATCAAGCAGTGATGGAGATGAGGTCCGGTAGCCAATCAATTAAAAAAAAGCCTTGGAAGAGCAAAAATGCATTATTTATACCAAAGGTGTAGTTAATGGATGAAGACTCTCACACGCATCACTTTGAGGGAGTATTATTGCGGTCATCGTCACCGCCGCGGCCGCGGAGACAAGTGGCTCAGTTTTGGTTGAAACTATTTCCGCTTCCTTCTACATACTATACTCTTCACATTTACATACCTCGAAGATCTGATAAATTCTTTCCATGGATGGGATCTATCGATCTATATCTGGAGTTCCTTTTTTTCTTTTTAAAAAAAAGAAAACAAAAGAATAACAATCAACAAATCCGTGCCCCCATCGATGCGGATCAGAATCATCTTTCCCGAACATGGCCGCCCAGGAAGCAAGCACCCATGAACGAAAAGTGGAGCTGAGATACGGCCGATAATAAGAATAATACGTGAATGGCACGTGAACTTGAGTTGTACAGTAATTTTTCTGGAATGTCAACGGTTAACCAAACCATCCATGTATTAAGGCATATAAGGCATGGGTTTATTTTCAGAATGATAATTACGGTACTCCGCACGGCAGGGCGTATATCGATCGTGAAGAAATCAGACGAGTCCATATACAGTGCGGAGTACTCCGTAGGTGGGTAGTAGATGGCAATAATGAGTGAGGAAAGTTGGTTCAGTTACGATGGATGCCGGTATTATCACAGGATTACGGAGTATCCAGGATCGGGATAGACCCTTGTTTTGAACAAGCCACAGATGATGGGGACCAGGATGGCTGGCCAGAAATAATAAACCAATCTGAAGCTGTCAGCAATGCCGTCGATCTTTCCTCGATAAGGTCCTGACTCTCTCACTCAGCGATGAATCCTGGAGTCTTGGATAGAATAGACCCCGGCCTTGTTGGTTGTTGGTTTTTGCTTCCTTTCGTGGCAAGAAGAGCAGAGCATTGTTACTTTACAATGTGTAGCTATGCAGACGGGGCCAACCCCGCCCCTCCCAAGCAACCGACATCGCATTACTCCGTACATGTGCTTGGAGCAATTGCACACGGGTAACAGCCTAACAGGTTAGGTTACCCCATGATGGGCACACGGGACGGGATGGATGGTTGTTCTGCATAACGCTTAACTGAACCCAGCGCGCGCGCAGGGTTGGTTGGTGATTCGTGAAGCAGGGGGGGCTACAAGGGTCGGCAAAAAATGACGACAGTTGGGCGGTGCAACATTAATACCTAGGTAATTCTCTATTCTCCGTTCCGATGTTGAGAGTAATAATAATAATACGGAGTAATCACGGATGAACCGAGGGTGGTGGGAATCGGCATTGCACGGATGATGGATCACCCTTCGCATCGCATCGCATCGCATTATTTTAGATACAGCGTACATCATCACATCATTTCTCTGATTTTCATATCCCCCTCCTTCTTTTTTTTTTAAATTATTATTATTATTATCGATTCTCTTGCTTTATCACACTATTAATAGCAGAAACCAGAAACCAAACCGTGCATCATCATCATCATCATCATAACGTGCATAAACAAGGCTTGAAGAAGAAGAGAAAAAAGGAACCAGAATCAATCTCGTCTAAAAAAGCAAAAAAAGCCCAAAAAACGCTGCCCCTGACCCAAGCCAGATTAAAATTTGGTTGCACCGCCAGCCCCACCGCGGTACCTGGCGCC
>LDEV01002808.1:0-63286 GCA_001014755.1 Blastomyces silverae
AAACCACGTTCAACTGTACGCCCGATGTACCCCATCCCATCCCATCTCATCCCATCTCATCTCATCCTATGCCACTTGCAGGCATCACATCTCATGCTCGCTTGCTCTACGGCTGCGTCTGAAGACCTGACATCAAGCATTGTGATTGCCAGCTCTTTCCCGTAACTATTTTCCTCCGAAGCTAAGCTGCAGTCCAGTCTAGTCCAGTCTGTTTCACTACCTGCTCATTTTATTCCGGCACTCAACCCTTGGTCTGGCTGCTGAAACAACCTGATATCAATCTTCCTCTCGCTCTTCCACCTTCTCCAGACCGACTTTCCTCTTGTCTCCAGTTGCTTTTTCCCTTCGTGTCTGGATGCTGCTGGTTGGTATACCGCATGGGGCCCTTTAAATTCAACCGGGGGATTGTTTTGCACCTAGCTATATCTGTCTCGTCAAAGACAGCGGTCTCACTGCTCTAGCATCATTCCTCCCAATTGTCTCCAACATTCTGACGAAAAGTGTGGGAAAAAAAGCAAATATAACGCTTGTTTTCCATATTCGCCAACACAACTAGCGGGGTTGGGGCGGGGCAGGGCCTAAAACATTTGTTGCTTCGCTCTTCCAAAGCTTCGCACATTCTTGTCGGGGATCAGCTCATTGCTCTGGGAAACGCTTTGGATAGGCCAAAGCTTGGATCTTGAAGAAACTTGTCTCCCGAGAGCCGACTGTCTTTATGCCACTAGACGAACAGGGGGCAAAGTGGTCGTGGTAAGTTGCTTTACCTTCCATTGCTTGGAGAATCGATTTATATTATCGTTTAATTTAAAGGCCAATTTACTGACAGGGCTGGTAGTGAGCCATGCGTCCGCGGCCACCGATCATCAAAATGTCAACATTTCGACCGCCTCATGATGAAAGTGCCCAAGGCTGGGCGTCCACTTGCAAAATGTCCGCATCCTAAAGGCACATGTAGTTGCCAGAAGTTATATGCGTTCATGGTCAGAATTCCAAAGGGTAAGGCTCAAGCGCAGTAATCGGGTTTAAAATCGCTGTGATGGTCCTAATTTTTTGTCCATGGACAGGCTCAACATGTTTATGCCGGCCCCTTTATCAAGTTCCCATGATGGTGACGGAGGCTGGGCCATCACCACAGCCGACCCCCGGTCCTCCTGCCCAAATTGCTCCCACAACATCGGGTCGAAATCGTATTCAAAAACGCCCAAGACGCCAGAGTAGTCTCCAGAAAGCCCCAGAGTTAGTCACAAAGAATTTAAGCGGAATCGATCTCCCGTCCCCTGGATACAAAGCAGAGGATCAAGGACCAAGCCCAAATGCATCGAATATACAATCCCCATACAACGAACGGTATTTGGAGTCTATCCCACCTCCAACTCCATTTCCTCAAAATCAGAATCCAAACGGTGGCTTAAACGGCCAGGAGACTTATCCGGCACTCCGGTCTTTGCCTCATACGGGTAGAACAGAGGTTCAACCCGCCATCAGCGGCGGGTGCTGTGGCTCCCAACCAACGAATGAACCGTCCACCAAGCCGCCCCAAGTATCCTGTTGTACTAAAAGCTTGAAGGCGTGGGAATACAATGATGCTACTCCTCACCTCAAGCAAGAAGACATCACACCTTCCGAACGACCGTTCGCCCAGAACTCCGTTCACTTCGTACCTCATTATCCAACTACCGAGCAACCGCCATTCCCAACGATAGAGGTAGGAAAACGTGACCACGATCAAAATAATACCTCACCACATTTACGGCATACTAATCCGTTTGCCAACTCCCGATTGCACGAGGCCTCTTCCGCTCCTGTGACGGGCTATTCGTCGCCGAACCCCATGAGCCCCTACGATTCATTAACCCATCCCATGAGTGGTTTTCCTTCTCCGGGAATGCACCCTTTTGGATTTCAAACAAACCAAATTTCAAATAACTCTCACCCACATAACTGTGATTGCGGGGATGACTGTCAGTGTTTGGGTTGCGCCTCCCATCCCTACAACAATACCACCCGACAACATATCCAGCAAATGGGCTACATGATAACATCCGGAGAAGCTGATCGGAGTCCTGAACCAAACGATAATACCCCCAGACCAGCGCTCGATAGCCGCGTGGCGCATGGAAGCCTTGGCTACAATAATGATTGGCCACCAAGTAGCCTCCCATTCCACGGTCCCGGCCAAGTTCAATGGAACTTTCCACATTCCGGTCCTTCCTTTGACAATCCCGGATCCTCTGTCGCTCCAGCAGTCTATGACCCTAATCAGGACCAAATGTTGATGCAGCCCGCGGCGTATTACGAGTTAGAGTACCCCGTCGGTCTGTTGGACCCCTGCACGAACATGACGGGAACCTGTCAATGCGGAGCCAACTGTAGCTGTGTCGGTTGCTTAACCCACAATGGACATGATGGAATTCCACTCGAGCTTCCTCAAACCCAGGATAACCAAACAGAACAAGGGCCTCCAATCACGGATGTCACAAGCCCCATTTCCCCAATTTACAGTCCTAGTCATCCTGGCCAACCACCCGTCTACACGAACCACTACAATTTCTCACAGCCTCCTCAAAGCCCCGTGCCTATAATGCCGCTTCCGGTCTAGTCATTAGGCACAGTATTTCCCATCCGCACCTCTTGCTCATGATTCATCTTTGATCCTCTCTTCTCTTCTCACTTTCCAAACTCTTTTCATCACAAACTCGAAACGATACTTCATTAACGATATCAATGATACCCCACTTATCATGACAACTGGAGAAGCTTGTCATCTTGTTTCCGGCATTTCTCAGTATTTTGCTTATTTCCTAGTACGCATTTTCTGTCCCCCCTCTTCCAATTCTGCCTTTACCTATATACGTAACAGGAGCGACAGGTATCGTTCTGACGTGTATGCCCCTCACGGTAAAACGGATCTTTTTCGTAAGTTTCGCATTTTTCCCCTTTATCCATTTAGTTTTGTAATTCATCCGCCTTCCCTGCGCTGCGACTACATACGCATGCACATACACATGAACATATATGATATATACTTTATGTTCTGTGGAGTTGCCTTGTCCGTGGCCCAGCATTTCAATCGGAGAAAAGTATATATGATTGGACCGGACATCTTCACTCTTTGGGATTCGTTTTTTACATCCTTTTCTTAGCACGGCGAACATGTTTCATAAACCAATGTTGCAACTCCTTTGTATATAGATATAGATATATATGTTTTTTTGGTGCGGCAGGTCTACATGATAGAACTGATCCGCCCTACATCCTTGGTACTAAATTAAAAATAAAAACGCCAAACGGACATGTGTTAACGAACAAGACTTCATCTTATCAATAAGCCCTTGGATGTACTATAGATATAATTACTACGAAAGAATTTGAGAGGACTGCAAAAAACTAGTCGAGAGGCGTTGGAGAGCAATATAAGAGATTAAAGATAGGAGAGATTAAAAAGAGAGAGAGTCTTGCTTAATTAATTATAGAGAGCTATCTAGGAGAGCAGCTGACATTATATAGACAGCAAGCTCTGTGATGTAGGAGATTCTAGCAACATCCTGAGCAATTCTAGCAATCTTGCAGCAGATGTCAGCTATCTCCCGCAGCTAATTGTAGCAAGCTGCAACGTGTCGGCCCAAAAGAGTAAAGGAACACTAACATGAGGTAAACTTAAGCGCAAAAGGTGTGGATGGGAAAATTGATAACGCAAGAGGAGAACCAAACAAGAGGCGAGGACGGAGAACACCGGTGGAATTTTCAAGGTCCACACTCCAGATGTGGCTCGTTTTGTAAAAAGTACCTTTAGAGTACTTGAAGTGGTTGTAGTAGTATTGTTTTAACGTAAATCAGTGGAGGTATATTATTACATTTCCCTCACGCCTGGTTCTCTTTTATACATTTGGGCTCTTTTTGTTCCCCTGGCGCAACTTTTGTCTTTCCCTCTTCTAGGAAGACTTCTCCCTCACCACGACCCCCTCGATTCTTCACCCTTTACGATCTCGATTGGCGGAAAGCATTTGTGTTATAGAGGGGTTGGTCGCCTCGTCGGAATGATGCTGTGTGGTTGTATGTAGTTAGCACGGGTGCTTTTCGCATTTGTTCTAATGGGAGAGGAAGGGGGGTTGGCTGTATAGTAGTGGGTGCCGATTCGGATGAAACTATATTCATTCCATCACACAGATAGGCCCTGATACGACGGTGGAACCCTTCCGCTGGTCATGTAGAACAAGGGTGTATATAATACGGGGGGGAGTTTAATATACCATCTGCTTCCTCCCAAGCCCGTCCCGCACCGAATCCTAGACCAACCCACGCTGGCCATGCTCTCCGCTTGAATAAGAGGACTGAGAAAATGACACCGAATGAGAGGCCGAGGGAGGAGCGGATAATCATGGAGGATATGGCGCGGTCCCACTGCGATTTTTGATTCTATGGTGTTAGCGATTCGGTTCCGGGAATTGGGTATTTAGTTTGTTCGTTCGGGATGAAGTCACATATATTGATGGGACGTGAATTTATTGTATCGAAGGTGTAGGTATTTTTGGGAACTAATCTCCCGCCGTTATTTTATCTCTCTATCCGTACCTTATCGTTCAATAGCGCTTCGCTGAGCGGCTTGGTTGATCGGGGCACCACGGACCCGGTTTCGTTGGAGTCCGTCATGTTTGCTAAGCTGGGGAGGGTTTTTGTTAGTCAATTGCTTGCATTCGATTCGGAAGTTAAATTGGACTTACGGGTATGAATCTAGGGATCAATTGGGCGACGGGCGCAGTGGATGGGCTAACGGCCTGGTATTAGAATTATATCGGAGGTTTACATCTGTTTGTTTCTTTTCGCGGAGGAAGGTCCGGATTAATTGCTGGTGATGCGGTCGGAACGGAAAAATATGGGAGCGGCGTTGGACGGCAAAATAAATAAAAAACGGGTTAATATGGAGGAAAATGTGGTGAAGGTGTTTGTTATTACATACAACACAGTCGCAACCCTGAGAGGGTGATTATTTTTTTTTGTTATGGCTCCGGTTCTGGAGGTGAGGGATTCCCATATCATGAATGAATTGAGCCATTTTTCCTTTGCGTTCAAATGCACCTGAAGTAGACCCAGTGCTAACTTCTTCCTTTTGCTAGTCTCCGCCTTCCGCGCATCAGGCTCTTCTTGAGCTTGAGAAAGGCACCAGTGGTCCCGCAAGCCAGCTGCAGGAAGCTGCGCGGATAATTGGGGCGGATTTATCTTCTTCATATAGTCGTGGAAAGCCAGATATCGGAGTGGTTCCGGATGCGGAGAAGGACAAGAATCAGAAGCATTCCGCGCCCAAGGAGGAATGGGTTCTTCGCTGGCTCATGAAGAAATTGAAGGGATCTTCACAACAACACGAACAGTTGCAGTCGAACTACTACAGACTAGACACCAAAACGTGGATTCTTCTTCGACAACTTTTTGATCGCATACCCACGAAACCTTTGGCGTTTATTCTCAATGAGAACAAGTTTTTGCTAATATTGAAGGATGTGTTGGATGCTATTTCGCATGCCTCGAACTCCTGCCCCGAGCGGCCTGCGTTACAGGAATCTTTGCATTCTGAATCAAGTGTGACGGTACAAGAATCTCCTGTTTCGGGATCCTCGAAAAGGGGACAAAAGCGGAAGAGGGCGGAGAATGGCTTGGATTCAGTGGCACCGGCTGGCGGCATAGCGGGGTCATGGATTGATACGTTTTGTGCCGTCTTGGACTCTGTGAAGGCTCTTGTTTCGCTACCAGACCAAGTTTCTGGGGTTGGATCAACTGCCAATTCACAACTGAAACTCGTCATGAGAGGGGAGCCCCAGATAGCTGCTGTGATTCTTGGACAGTCATTAACATTGGCACGGAAAATCGTGGAAGAGCGGGATAAGGGGTGTGTGGAATTAGATGCGCGACTAATGCCCGCGTTGCCTTCTGTGTTGGATATTTGGAGACTCAGCTCTGAGCGGCTTGGTGACGGCACCAACCTGTCTAGCGATGTAGGTTGCTTGAAGTTGTTTTCTCCCTTCTTTGTGGGTATACTGACTTACTTTCGGACATAGGATCCCTTTTCATCACATTGTCTATCGGAAGCATTACATCTACTTATGGTTCTGAGGGAAATTAAAACTGAATCACCCGAAAATACGACTGTGATACAAAGCTTGGAACGCATTGTCGTTCTGCAATTCATCCTTCCACTTCGCCAGTCATTCTTCTCCACCTACTCAACCGAAACTATGAAGGCGAATGATACTCCTGATTCCGCCCAAATCAAGCGTGTACTTAGAGATATACATTCCCGTTGGAAGAAGTCTAACCACAGCTCGAATACCAAGTTGCTGCCCACGTTGCTGGATATTGCTGTTCGATCTGTGCCTCGGGACACGTTCAGGAGACAAGTGTATGAAGCGCCCTGGCTAGAGACGCTTTTTGTGGCACTGTCAACTATCGCCGGTTGCCCACTATCAGATGACGCCTCATGGAGCACGCCTCATAGAGATATCCCGATTCTTGAGCACCTCTTGCAAGTGACCCTCGAAAGGGAAGTAAGCCTTTCTATTGACACAGTCAGTCGATATGCGATACGATATTCTGGGCTTGTTGAGAATGAGGCACACGGGGCTACCGAGTGGTCATTAATATCCAAAATTATACGGACCGGTGTTGATGTGTTCCTCCCCAACTCCGGAATTGACGGGGTGGAAAACTTGCTCAACAACCTTATAGGTCGAATCACATCTTTTTCGCTAGTTTCAAGCATTATGCCAAATGAGACTTATGGCGTCATTAAGAACGACGTTGTTATACCTTTACTCAAAGGGTTTGCGGGGGCGAGGGCTATCGGTGCATTCCTCGATATCTGGTCCAACCAATTAACTTGGATTGAAGCTACTCGTTTAGGCGGGGCAGATATATTCCACTCTTTTGTTTGGGAGGATGACGACCTTGCTGCTGCATTTAGACCTTTGATAACAGATCTCTTCTCTGAGAATCAGACAAAAGATCGTCTGCAAACCATTTTAACACAGCATTCATTTGACGACGAGGTCAAAATCCCTGAGTACTATGCAGACATCGTGTTGCTTGACGCTATCTTGAAACCACGATTGCGAGAAGGTGACTCCATGTTAGAAGGCAAATCCTTGGCACAAGCTTTCCGTATAATATCCAACTTGATCTTGTCGAGATGGAAGCTGGGCTGGAGGTGGCGGCTATGGCGCCTTTCCCAGCGTTTTGTTAATCGGCTTTCTTCGTACGCGGATGATGGTTCTATCGACCTTAGCACGGCCCTGTTACCTAAAGCAATTGACGTGTTACGGAGCTTCCATAATCAGGGGTCCACCACGAATACATCTACGAATGATTGCCTTGAAGCATTCGAAGCTTTTAAACTTGTGGTTCTAGTTGCAGGCAGGACAGAGAGCGCCAAGCACGGCGAGTATTTGAATGAAATAATCCCGCGAATTGCACCCGCGTTTAATCAGGTTGTGAAATCTGCAGGACCAGCATGGGACGGTCGTGTGGACACTATGATCTCCCCCGAAGCTGTTTCCGTTGGATATCTTGTTGTTTTACTGGCAACGCCGTTGGCTGTTTCACGCCTAACATCTGAGAACCGGGCCCTGCTATTTAACTGCCTTCTCACGTCAGTTGAACGCTCCGAACTTTATACTTCGACTCCGCTTTCGAGGCAAGGGACAGTGGGTTCGAGCCTTGAAAGTCAGTTGGTCGAAATATGGCAATCGATCACTTCTAACGAGTGGTTACTTGAGGCGCCTGCAGCGGTTTACGATCTTGTCAATACTATTTTGCATCATCTCAAAGAGAAGAACAACCCCCGGCATCTCTCAATTGCGAGCCTCCTGGGCGTCCCAACTCGGTTGATCCCACGCCACCAGAGGGGAATGCTATTAGATTTCCTCCAACAAACGATGCTTATGGGCCAGTTAAGCCCTGGGGCATTGTGTACTGATATCCTAACCTTGATGACAAGGCTGGCAGATTTACCTAAATCCTCAGCCCAAATCACCAGCGATTGGGAAGAGCCATGGAAGCTTTCAAATGCTATTTCCCTCCCAAAGGGGGATTCGTCGTCGGCCTTGCTCCCCTTTCAATCGTTCCGCCAGCTCCACAAAGCAATCATCGATCGGGTGCTAGTCTCATCTGATGCTCAGCGACATTTATATTTCCGGAAAACGTTTGACAAAGTATCCGCAATAGTACAAAAATACGATAACGCCAACTTTGATAACCTGGAGTTTTTTATGCTTGTGTTATCTCTACGGACACTTCACAACCATCATGAGCACTTCGACGGTAACCTCAAGGTTGAAACTTTGAATGCGCTGCGCGAGAAAGTGTTCAACATCCTCATTTCTGATTTACGGTCTATCGAGAAAAACTTGAAAAAAGACAGGGAGGCGCTGGGTGTGAACACGTTAACCGGCATTTTGAATGCTCTGGAAGATTTTGAAGACATGATGAACACAAATAAAGAGGCGCAGAAGGCCATACGTAAAGTTGAGGAGCGATTGACCACAGTTAGCGACGATGTCCACACCAAAAGACTTGCCAAACGCCGGCTCGTGTCGTCCCAGAAGCCTGGTAAAGACCTTGAGCATGTACTAATGCAGTCTCTTGCGTTATTCCCTGTTGATCAATTATATGACGAGGAACAACAGATGCTTTTGCGAGACATCCGCCACAAATTGTCCGCTTTATCAGAGAAGAAGCTTGTCCGCCTTGTACGCCAAATTCGCGAGTCAGGCTTCGCGGGCCAAGATGCTGCTCATCGGCTTCTGCTTACAGGCGTTGCCATTTCTTGTTTTGAACACGTTGAAGACCCAGATACCCAAGCATCGCAGGAGCTGTCTGCCCTCTTCACTGCGTTATTACAATGCCTTATCGAAACCACAGCGATTGAACAATTTTCTCTTGCAACAGAGTGCATAGAAATGCTCCTCCGTAACCGGGCTCGGTCCATCACACAGTGGAACATCGACAACACCCTAGGCACAATTGCCATCGTGATATCTACACAAGGCCCCAAAATAGCAGGGGAATACGCAGGGGTTATTTACAGCCGCATCTGTCATCTTCTCGGCCTCGTTTTTGGCCAGTACCGACAGAAGCTCAGTGGAAGATTCCATCTGATCCTGCCAGTCATGCAACGCCTCCTCCGCCTACTCTTCACCCCCAGTTCGAGACCGCAAAGATCATCTCGTTCCCAATTGACCCCGCCACCCTGGGCAGACAGCCGTAATGCTGCCAGCTCCCTTCTCCACAGGCCGTCTCATGCAACCCAATTTACCCGCCTCCTAACTACCCTATGCGACCCAACGGTGTCCGCGGTACAACGGGTCCAGCGATCAGATAGCGGACTAACAGATAATACCAAAAAGGTGAAGAGTCTAGCGGGCCAGCATTTGCAGTATTTAGTTATGGAGTATGCCATTTGTCAGCTGCGAGGCCAGCTGGCGCCGGAGATGAAGGCTGCGTTGATGCCGGGATTGTACTCTGTTTTGGATGTGATGTCGAAGGAGACGATGAGGGGCATGAATGCGGCGATGGACTCGTCGAGTCGGGCGGTGTTTAAGAGTTTGTATGAAGATTACGTGCGGTTTGGGAAGTGGAATCATGGGTGATTTGGGTGGGTTGTGTGATGTCATTGTGGGTATATAAAGGAAAGAGCTATGTAGATACCTCCTGTGGATAAGGGGAATGTTTCGTTAGGTGTGTATCTGCCGTATGTATATAACCTTTTATATGGAATGATTTTTCAATACTTCATGTGCGTAAAATTGCTCGTTGTATAGCCGTGCTTCAACAAAGGCTGCACTAGATGGATCAATTTATTAGGTGGGGTTACCCATCTTGACATACATATAGATATAGAGAGAGTATGATTAGGTGGATGGACGTTTATTCACTGACAGTCGACCTTCTTGGTGGGACTATGACATTATCCCGTAACTTAGCGCAAAAACTCGGTTCCCGCTTCCATGTTCTTCTCCTCCATCTCAACCACAGGAGTAAATTGTGTTTGTTCCCCCCAAAGCTCTCGGATTCACTTCAAAGCCTTTGTTGCCCCCGGTAGAATCGAACTGATATGCTCTCCCGTCTCCCCAGACAAGGTTATGTGATCAGCATTTTTATTATTGCCCTCAGAATGGCTGGTAGCTAGCCAAGAAAGATAAGCCAGAGTTCTCCATATTTATCAGACATCCGAGCTGCTGATAGGAAGGAGAGTTGGCGGGATGTCGCAGGGAGTCGCCCTCCATCTCCGTCTGCTTCCCAGTAGCCTGTCCTCTATGGTCCATCGAGGGGCGAACACATGCGACCGGTTGCACCACAATAATAACAAAGCAGTATCGGGAACCAACGGACGAGAGTTGGAAAACTTGGACGGCTGTCCCTGTGATCGGTGATGGCGGTTCTTGGATAACTCACTACCCTCCACGGCGATTATCAAATCAGATACCGAGAAAATAACCCCCATCTCGAAATGCTGTGTGTAAATTCACCGTTGGAAGAACGTTTTGCAGACGTTTGCGGAAGTAGCTTGACAACGGGCAGTGGACGGCGACGGGGCCAGGGTGACCAGGTCCACCAACATGATAGCGATATTGATAGAAGGCCAAGTCCTCTGCTCCTGTCATTGGGCAACAGGAAGCCGTGTTTCTGCTTTGACTTCCGGGATCTTGGAACTTACATTACAACTGGGTTCAGCGGGAAGACAAATGACGTCTGTAGTGCAGATGTCATACCAGGAGCTGCCATCTTGGGCGGAGAATCTCTCCCGGGCAGATCACATCGAGCTTGGGGAACGAACTATATAACCAGTACCTTATATATTCCACACAACCTCCCCGCCTCCGTGTAAAATGCTTCCAGGGAAGCCGATGATCTTGCTTTGTCTCCTCCTCTCTTCACCTCTGCTATGCCGTTGCCCTCTCAGGGTAACTACAATCAATGACCTGATCCCGATCGATAACTTCCTGCTTATTCTAGCGATTTGAGCGTGTTCTCCGCCCGGGAAGTACGACCCGCGACCAGCATATCTCTTGTCCATTCTGATACATTTTACTGTTTACTATCTGCCTTCTTCTTGCGTCAACCTCGTATCAAATATGGAGGTTCTATCAAATTCAAAAATTGCCCATTATGTCTCCAAGCTGGAGGTTGGAAATGAGGCTGGCTTGTCTACCGGGCAGCTCATGCTGGTTAACGATGATTTGAAACCAGGCAAGTGAGCTTAGCTAGCTAACTACTATTACTCGGCCAAGAAGGAGTTTACCATTCCTCATGACACTAGTCCTTACTGACGCTTCCATGATATAGTTAAACCGGAGCATCGACGATGGGGTCCTTGGAACTATGTTGGCTTCTGGATCGCGGACTCCTTCAATATCGTGGGTCAAACAAAAGCGGAACATTTTCATGGAAATCTCTTGTAAAAACTCGCGGAGTATGCTGAACCGATTCTCTAATCCCAGAACACATGGATGATCTCGTCCGCGATGATCGTCGAAGGCTTGTCGTGGTGGCAGTCCTGGATTTGCGTGTGGTTTGGATACTTCATTGCTGCTGTGTTTCTGTGCCTGAGCGCCCGAATCGGTGCAGTGTATCACATATCCTTCCCTGTGGGTATCAGGGCGTCGTTTGGGGTATGGGGATCCATGTGGCCTGTCTTTAACCGGGCAGCCATGGCGTGTATCTGGTATGGTGTGCAGTCGTGGATTGGAGGTATGCTACTCCCTGTTTTAATTCGCAGAGGGCGTTGACATCCTAGATTTTACTACCAGAGACTGATATAAATACTATGTACGTCCTTGGATAAGGCCAATGTGTTACGCTGATGATTAGATCCATCTGGTCTAGCTATAAGGACTTGCCAAACAGCATGCCAGCTAGCTCGGGAACAACCACCAGAGACTTCTTGAGCTTCTTTCTGTTTTCACTCTGCAGTCTTCCCGCCATCTGGTTCCCGGTACATAAGATCCGCCATCTTTTCACCGTCAAATCTTACTATGCACCAGTGGCTGGCATCGTTTTCCTTGCTTGGTCCGTCCACCGGGCAGGTGGACTCGGCCCTGTTGTTGACCAACAGCACACTGTCCAAGGCAGCAAATTGGCCTGGGCCGTGATAAAGGGAGTGATGTCTTCAATCGCCAACTTCGCTACGCTTATCGTCAACTCGCTCGACTTTTCAAGGGTTGCCCGAAAGCCAAAGGATGCCTTGTATTCTCAGCTATTCACGATACCAATCAGTTTTGCAATCACATCATTCATCGGGATTATCGTTTCCTCCTCGTCAAGCGTGATTTATGAAGAGCCTATTTGGAACCCACTTGATCTTTTAGGTAGATTTCTCGACGGTGCGAGCAAAGGGGAAAGGTTTGGTGTCTTTATCATCTCCAGTGCCTTTGCCCTAGCACAGCTGGGAACAAATATTGCGGCCAACTCGATATCGGCGGGAACCGATATGACCGCTCTCTTCCCCCGGTTCCTCAGCATTCGCCGGGGCGGATATATCTGCGCAACCGTTGGTTTCGCTATGTGTCCCGTACGTCTTTCCAGCACACCATTACTCTACTCTTTTACTAACAAATATACCCATGTTCCACAGTGGCATCTTCTCTCCAGCTCAAACAGCTTTACCACATACCTTTCCGCCTACTCCGTCTTCCTTTCCTCCATTGCAGGCCCAATGATCTGCGACTACTATCTTGTTCGCAAGGGTTACATCGACGTAAAAGAGCTCTACAGCGCCCGCAAGCACAGTCCCTATTACTACGTCTTTGGCTTCTCCTGGCACGCTTACGCGTCCTACTTCGCCGGGATCCTTATCAACATCGTCGGATTCGTCGGCGCTGTTGGCATCACGGTGCCCGTCGGAGCCACCTATTTCTACAATCTAAATTTCTTCTGCGGCTTTTTCATTTCTTTTGGGATGTATTATATCCTCACGAGGATTTGGCCAATCCCAGCGACGAGCAAGACGTGGAATGAGATGGATATCGATGTCACGAATCTGTCTGTGGCGCATAACCAAGGAGAAGCTTCTAGTATTGACGAGGAGTCGCGGTCAAGATCTCCGTCGTCGCCTGTGGATGACGACCCGGATATTGATGTGAAAGGTGGACGAGGGCGGGTTGATGTGATAGGGGTTGGGGGGCATTTCTAATGGACGGGATAGAAGTGTGGGAACTATGAATAATGAATTTGTTTGCCTAAGGAATTCCGCTGGGGGATATCTGTGTTTTTTACTCCTTTGTATTATTTATTTATTTCTAAATTTTTCTTCCCTTTTTTCTTTTATTTCCTTTCATTTAATATCGATAGCAGCCTAGGCAACTAACTGACCTAAATATATAAACTAAAACATTTTTTTTAAAAAAAATGAATTTAACCTTCCTTGTGATGAAAAACATACTTGCCATTTCAACTTATTATAAACCCATTTCGATCTCAAGATACTGTACATATATCCAACATATATTTCTTCCATCTGACCTACCATTTCAGCACCCAGACCACCACCATCCATGGATATCCACCCCAGCAAACAACCATGTCACCCTACAATCCTTTACTCCGTCATAGATGCCCTATCCAGAAACCCTCAGGGGAACCCGCTCACAATGGCTAGTCAACGATCCCCCTTAATCCCTCCCAACCGCTGAAATGCAGCTTGTCTCAATTTGTGAGAGGAACAGAGTCAACAGATAAATAGCTGCCTGAAGTTTGGCGGGTTCAGTGTGACTTGACTCTTCCATTCAGCTGTCCCTCCCCCCTACCTACCTACCCCCGCAATATTAAGTTACGGGATTCATTTCATACTTAATTCGTCGTGCTTGCGCACAGGATCCTGCGTATCAATGTATTGTACATGTACATGTACTTGGCTTGATAGATACTCAATATCTATGGAATTTTGCAGTAAGAAGAAGAATAGCGATGGATTCGGGCCGTGATAAACATGCATGTGAAGGGATGGGATGGGATGGGATGCAAAGCCCGTCCAGTAACTAGCGCTCCCGGTTGGAGAGAGAGATTTTTCGCGGAGCAAGGATTTGTAAGGTTGTCCATGTTCTAGTGGAGAGATCTGTAATAGGGACGGCTGGAAGCGATGTTGAGCTTGGGACGGGAGTTTCGTAGGCATGTGCCGGGAGCTAGTTACTCTGTAAAGTTCGTAGAGATCGGGGAGGAAATCGGGACAAGGGCTGGATGGGAGCCGGGTTTCATGAATGACTCAATGGCATGAAGCGTGGATGGCTGCCTGTTTAATTCTGTTGTTGAATTCCAATGAGAACTATTCACATTCACATGGAGTGGGAGTGACTATTTGATCAATGTTGAAACCGGAGGCGCACTCGTTCTGGCCGGCGAAGAGACGCTACTTTTCTCAAGGCGCGCGCTGCCTTTGGCTGTAGTTTCGACATTGGGAGAGAGAGCTCTCATACTGATAACTATCATCCAGCATCTGTTCGCCAATCTGCCAAATCTGTTAGTTTTTTGTCTTTGTGCAATATGAAGATATAGTTATATGAAGATGACTTACCGTCGAATTGACTGCCTTGGACTTGTATTGCACAGTACATGTACTCCGTACTGTACATTGAAACAGAAAATACATATTTGCATCACTCTGTACAAACTCCTCAATGGCTCCTGAGTCCTGACCGGACATAAATACTTAATAAACAGCTAGACTGAGATTCAAAGTCCGGTTTGTCCAAATTAAGCGCGTGTGGCTTGACCTTTCGGAGGTTTCATTCGCAGCCAGTTCATTCGCGGACGCCGACAAGAATTGCAGGCATCTGCGAATCAATCATGGCCCAGAACCGTAACCAGTGGCAGTTTGTCAAAGAATCCATTCGCGTTGATCATGAACAAAAACCATCGTCGGCGTCCATAACCAGACTAGTTTTCAACTCCTGTCGACTGGCAAAACTTGCTCAATCCTGACTCTGTAGTTAGCCTGGCGGTCGAACGCTGATCGGGTCTACATATTTAAAGCTGTTGAAGCGCCCCTCGAGAATACGCCCTTTTTTCTTCCCTTTTGTGGGATCCAACTGATGCTGAACACTTTCAAAGTCCGACCAGTTTGGAGGATTCGTCGTATCTCTTATCACTATCCACTTTTGCCCAGTCCCGCTTCGCCCTCATCGTCATCGTCTTGCCGGAAGCCTGCTGTTGCTAGCTTGATCCATCTCCGAAGAACCCACACAAGCCAAGCAACACCAACGACACCAACGACCAAGAAGATGGCCACCGCCGCTGCCCTTCCCCAAGCTTTGCAGTCGATTACTGCTACGAAAATCACCGAGCTCAAAAAGCAGCGGGCTCTGTTCGAAACTCGCAAGGCAGAACTCCTCAACGAAGCCAATCGGCAGCCAGACCTGCGTGAGAAGGTAAGGATTCTGCTCGAAGGTGTAACCAAGATCCAAGGGTTTCCCGGCGATGGCTTGGATACAACCGACAAAGATGATGCAGAACTTGATTGGAATGACTCCCCCTCGGAACCAACATCTAGGAGTCGGTATCGGAACATCAGACGGTTCCTGTTCCAAAGCAAATATGACTCGTCGATATCGAGTGAGATGCTATCAACGTGGGAACTGGAGCTGAAGCGAGAGCTGGATCTGCGGAGCGTTAGGCATGAACACGCTTTGTTCTTCAGTGAGCTGGTTACAGAGTGGCTCACGAATCCAAACGACCCGGGTGCAGAGGAGGGAATTGACGGCTCGTTCGAACCTGTTGGGAGGGAGCAGATGCACGAGCAGCGGGCCCAATGGGAGTCATTGGTGTTTGAGCCCGCTCAAACTGACACGGCCGCTGTCGAACGTTACCTTGAGCAGCTCTTCACGCAAACCAGGCTATCCCAGCAGGCTCTCAAAGAGCTGCGGAATTCAGTGAAGACTTTTTCGAAGGATATGCTTGCAGCTCAGAAGGCTTTCACTCCGGACACCCTCAGATGGGTTACGAATGGAGTAATTTCTAGTGATATCTTCTCCCCCGATAAGGTCAACATGCTCAAAGGCTTTCTCGAGAACGAGGACGTCGCCCAAGAAGTTGCCGACGTATTGAACATGCGTCTTGCCCAACTCGATACGTGGAAATGGGGCAGTGAAGTTATCCCAATTGAGATGCGACGGCAGCTGAATGGCAAGTACCGCGTGTATATGGATGAAGAAGTTCTTGATGCACTCTTCTTACAATACATTGGAGTAAAGTGGGGGGTGATGTTCAAGAGAATATTTGGAGCGTTTTTTAATTCACATGCTTGGAAGCGAAATGCACCCACTATTCCGAAGCGCGATCTAGAGAGGCGGCAATACTTTCTCCATGAGGATCCCAAAGAGGACGATGGTCCTCAAGTGAATCTATATAAGACTAGAAGAGACACTTTCGAGGAATCTTACTTCATGAGCCAGCTCCCGTCTAACGATATGCAGACGACTACCTATAATTCCGAAGAGAGCGACCTTTCTACTTCTAATTCACCCCTTGACCGAAAGCATTCCCTGCTTCACCTCCTGATTACAGAGGCCCGCGTAGCCACTACGTTACATGGGCAAGTAACAGTATTACGGTCCGACTTCAAATGGTTTGGGCCGTCTCTCCCGCATTCAACTTTGCTTACTGTCATGAGATTCTTCCATATGCCTCAGGTCTGGCTCGATTTCTTTCAGAGATTTCTCGAGGCGCCACTGAAATTCGTGGATGACGGCCCCGATGCTCCAGCGCGCATCAGGAGACGAGGTGTTCCAATGTCTCACGCTTTAAGCGACGTCCTCGGAGAATCGCTACTGTTCTGCATGGATTATTCCGTTTCAAAAGCCGCAGACGGTGCCTTCCTTTATCGCCTTCATGACGACTTTTGGTTCTGGGGCCAGGAGAAATTATGTATTCGTGCGTGGAGGGCCATGACTGAATTCAGCAAGGTCATGGGAATTGAGTTCAACGAGGAGAAAACGGGGACGGCCCGACTATTTGGAAAGAAGCCCCCATCTTTACGTCGGGAAACGAGCTGCTCTGAAAGCGAGGAGGAGAACGGTGATCATGCTGATAACATGTCCATCTCTTCCTCGGGGTCGAGTATTGATTACGACGCCCTCCCTGTGGGTGATGTGCGCTGGGGATTTCTCAAGCTTGACGAGCAGGCCGGACGATTCATCATCGACCAATCACAGGTAGATGAGCACATCAAAGAGCTCAAACACCAGCTGGACGCCTGCAAAAGCATTTTCAGCTGGATAAAAGCGTGGAACAGTTATTTTGCTCGCTTCTTCGTTAACAATTTTGGAAAGCCCGCCATGTGTTTTGGGCGCGAGCACATCGAAATGGCAGTATCTACCCTGCAACGAATCGAGCATGAGCTCTTCACGTCGCCCGGCAACAAATACTCTTCTTCTTCTTCTTCCGCCCCCATTCACAACGCGGTAGATTATCTCAGACTCGTGATTGCCCAGCGATTCAACGTTCAAGATCTCCCCAGTGGCGTTTTCTACTTCCCCGTGGAGCTCGGAGGTTTGGACCTCAGTAACCCACTGATCCCCTTCCTCGCCGTTCGCGAAAATATGAGAAAGACCCCGGAGAGGATTCTAGAGAAAGTCTTCATCGAGCAAGAAAAAGAATACTCAGCCGCAAAGGAACGTTTCGAAAAACATGGACCCGACCACACCGGCAACTTTGTTCTAAACACCTATCGTCGTCGTCATGGTGGTGGCCGCGACGGCTCCTCCTCGCCATCGGACCAGGCACCCGAAAAGTTCATGTCACTGGAAGAATTCAACCGACACATCGAAGCCACCAGCAAACACCTAGTGTGGGCGTACCAGGAACTGCTCCTTTGCCAGGATCAGATTTCTGTCAATCGCACGCCAGAGCTGATGAGCGAGCAGTCTCGGTTGGGGAATTCGCAAGACCAGAAGCTACCGCCCATTTCTTCCGATTGGGAGCATATGACTATGTACTGGAAGTGGGTCGCGGAGTTGTATTGCAAAGAGATGGCAGAGCGATATGGCGGGCTGGCTGTTGTGGAAAGGGGTGTTGTGCCGTTGGGTGTGCTGAAGGTGTTGAGGGAAGGGAAGGTGAAGTGGCAGGGATGAAATATTTTGCCCCTTTTGTTGTAGTTTTTTTCACCTTTGAAAAGGGAGGGGTTCAATGATGTTGTGCTAAGGGATTTGGTTTTGATGATATTGGGGAATGGTTGTTGTATGATATGGTAATAAAGTTTTTGTAAGATAGGTTCGCATCCTCTACTCCATCCTCCCAAATAAATGAACTCAAATCTTTTAATTTAGCTGTGAAAGTCATTTTGCATTTCTAGTTCCTATTATCCATATGCCCTCACGAAGACGGCGAAACTGTGAGCCGTGTCCTAGTGTAGACAAGGTGGCAAGCCCATAATGGTCAGAAATCTATCACCGGGTTATTCTACATTCCTGCGTTTCCAAGATGTTTGTAAAACATTTTCCGTGAAATTACATTAATAGGGTATGGAGATTGAGGAAATAAAAGGGCGGAGGGAGGAGGGGGGAAGTCTTGGGAAACGGCCTGAAAGGCGTCTTCATAGTCAATAGCAATGGCAGCGTAAGGCTTTTATTTAATCTTGTGGAAGAACTTATCATCTCTGAGTAGTTACCAATTTTGCTAGCAAATATATCAAAAACGCTGGTCCGTTTTAAGTGAGATTATGACGACAGTGCACACAATAGGAAGGCGCGCGGTTGGTTGATCAATTCCATCCCCAACTAGCCCCACAGTTAGGGCATTTATGTCTTTGGTTCCCAGCGGATTGGTTCTGCCCCAGGCGTCGAAGGACATCCGCTGCAAAAGATCCGCATAGTTCGAGAGCGCGCACGAACTCATCCTTTTGCAAAAGTAGTTCAATATGCTCCGTAGCAGTCGCTACAAGTACCCTGCGTAACGTCTGGTCGGTAGGAAGAGTAGTTGTGTAGACCTCTGTGATAACAGCAGGGAAGTCATCCATATCCCAGCAAGTTTGCACAGCGGCCTCAAACTTTGTCTTCGCTTGGTCCTTCAGCCCCGGAATGCCGTAAAACTCCGCAACAACGTACACTCTAACACTAAAAAGCATCGGCGAGATGCGCCCGTGAATGCTGCCATCATAATCAAACCCATACATGAAACGGATCATCGCTTCGATCGTTCGTGGATCATCTTCTAACTTGATAACGTCCTCTGCAGTTTCCTGGTGATTCCGATACCATCGTCAGTCAAAACTCAGTGGTGGGTAAAGAGCAACTGGGGGTAGACACACTTTCCACTGCGTGTTAAACATGCGGGAGAAGAACTCGGATTGGCCGCAGATGATGAGTTTATGAACCTTGAATTCTTCGTCCGCTACTTGGATGGTGAAATCCGTGAACGTCGAGGAAATGAAGAAGCTATGAATTTTAAGCTGTCAAAACCTCTGAGTTCGGACTGACATCAACCTTACCTCTTCAAGCTCGCAGAGAGTGTGTATTCCGTATCGCTCTGGTCCATTTCGTCCATATTTTCCTCGCCTGAAACGATAGCAGTCTCCATGACTCTGAACGTTTAAAGATGCTGAAGAAAAATAGAGAAGAATCGAATATCAAGAGTTGGTATACAAAGATTCGACAGAAAATGCGTAGAATAACTCAAGGCGTCCTAAAGAGCAGCACTTATATAGGTAGACACACCTACCTGATGCGCGCGCCTGAGTTAGGCTGATACGCAGCGTAGAGCCTGCAGTCACAATAACGACAGAACATTTCGTCCTGCGTTTCTGTTTGTCCGATACATGCGGACGATGGGACAATCCGAAATGTAATATGAGGTGTTCTTTTTGGCAACCGCGGGTATTGGATGGGATAATAGCCTTCCTGCAGGTGCCCATATTTGGGCATAACCAACAGCTGTTTGTGATAATTTGCACCAATCTTCAATTAGCTATTACACCCATGATGTAAAATCCCACATGCATGAAGGAAAGGCTAGGATTTTACAATCTGGCTGTGCGGTTGACACTGGGCATTTTACGCCGTTTAAATTTCGTTGGGGACATAAATTAACCGCTCCAAGTTTAGCGTGACGAAATGAGGCCCCCAGCCCAGATGGGGGCGAGATGTTCATTATCACCTGGAACAGTTTACTCGTTTTGCGATGAGTCTGCCTTCTGTTGTTTGTAACATCCCGTGGTGCTAGCAAAAAAATAGCCGATGCCAATAGCATAAAGTAAGACCTCTTACTTAAACCATGTTTATCGCCCGCCAGGAGATACAACGCCACCAACCGGTCTCTAGTTGGGATCGAAGGGAAATACGGCAAATTGCCGGCACAGGTGTGAATAAGCTATCTGTGAATGGGCTGTGTGCTATTGCCTAAGAGTGGCAATCCGGTCCAGAGTCCGACAAACGTTGACGCTCTCAATAGCGATGGGGACATGGCTACTCTGAACACCCTGGGTAAGGATCATAAAAGTGTGATTGTGTAGGCGTCGAGAATGAAGTTTTTCTGATAACGTATCGTGATATTGTTTTAGCTTGCGTAGGCTGCTAATGCGGGCTTTTTTTACGAAAAAGCGGTTGATATGGGACACTTAAAATAGAGGGCTTCTGGATCAAGGTATCTCCATGAGGAACGAGTTAACGGACTGTAAAGTTGAGCGTGAGGGATTCACATCGTCCTTTGATGATATTATCCAGGCGAGACGCTGGCGAATGTATTCTTTGTTAATCAGAGTATCCTGTCGGGGTCTTTCAAAGTTCCCTGTATAATTGTATTAGAGCTGTGCAAAACACACCGAAGAAACAATGTAGGTGCCTACCTTCTTCATCATAAAACAAGCAAATTATCATGAGAATTGTCCCAGCGGATAAGTCCCTGCCATTATCACACGTCACGAGCAACGACTGTGAAGGATTACGAGACAAATGTAAAGCAACAAACTGCTCAACCTTGCTGAGAACCTTTCTCAGGTGCCGACTCCCAAGCTTCCCTGAAGGGCATCCAAGATTCAGCGTTTTTCGATCTTCCTCGGTTGCAGTCCCAGTTGATGATGTATCTGTATCCCCTTCTACCTCTGGATCGTTGCAGTTAATCCGTAAATCGAAAAGGTTTTCCTTATTCATTCCTCTGCCGGTTGCCTCGGAGCCACACTTTCGGTCGCTCCTTCCGATATAGATATTATTTGTGGGCTTTATTAGTACAGCATCTTCTTCCCCCATCTCCCGATGATGTTTCTCAATTAATTCCTCGATCAACCCGGGCAAATCTTCCTCAGCAGTAGCAAACAGAGCAGATTTATTTTCCCAAAAGATTTTCGGCGTAAGGCCATAGGACCACGCCTCGCTATCGTCTCCGGCTCCCTGGATATAGCCACCCTCAGACATCTCCGCACCATGGACACGTTTCGAGGCTGAGCACAGAACCACGAGATGGAAATCATTCATTTCTTCCTCGGGGTATTCAGGCCAAAAGAACTCTCTCGTGGCCCAGGCAAGTCGTATCGGCTTACCGAGGCGTGTTTTCAGTTCTTGCATGTTGAGTTTGAGGGACTTCAATCGACGTTAGTGGACACTGTGTCCTCATCAAAAGCAAGATATTAGATTTGACATTGGGATTTACATTTAGTGAAACAACAAAAGCATCTATTCTCTTTTCAATCTGTGACTCTTCGGATGCACCTAAGAAATTTTGCGGGAACTGGACGTCGTGAAATGCTTTATCGTCGGGAAATAGCGCCCTATTCATGACAGCGGCCCATATGGGAACTGTCTTGGACAGTGCATCAGGCATAGCTGAGTAGAGGAAATATCCTATTAGCTATATGGGTGTAGGAAAGGAAGCGGTTACTTCTGTTATCTGTAATCTCATAGGGTAGTTATACATACATTTCCCTCTCCTGGTAGAATCCACGATAACACATCTAATGAACCAAAAAATTAAGAAACCGAATCATCAAATCCGGATTAGAATGTAGAAAAAGGGTAGATTGAACATCCATTGAACTGAGCTTACCCTCCATTCTTCTTCAAAATATCCAGTAACTGCAAATTTAGCCTGCGCAGACTGAAATCCCACTGCCCCTCGTGGCCATCGGTACTCTTGAAATATGCACTTCCGGCCTTTCTGTCTGTGGGGATATACCAGCTACCACATCTTTCGTTGGCGACTAGCGGCAGTTCATAGTAGTCCGCAACCTGTTGGGCAAATTCTGAATCTGCCTCGATTGAGCGAAGTCTGTTGGTGATTGACAGGGCAGATTTGCGAAGTGAGGAAAGGACTTGGGAGATGCTTTGGTGGGCAGAAGATGGAAAATGGAGGGAGGATATGGAAGTGGGATAGGAGTTTGAGTTGGCCATGTTGAGGACTTGTATATAGATTCTTATTCATAGATGTTGTTTGGCTGAGCAATTTGATAGCGCTGATTTTTTTGTGTATTTGGTGAGTGAAGTCAGAGGCGACCAATCAAATAGCTGTATTTTAACCTTTGAGAGAACCCGGCCCGCCGCAAAGCGAAGCGAATAATATAACCAGTTATATGTACCTAGGTAGTAAATTCAACCCCAATTTCCTTCGATGTCGGATGATCGATCGATTACCTATTATATCCAAAGGACATATGCCCCCTCATTAAAAGTATAATTAATAGAACGATGAAGCCACAGCGTGAAGAGTCAAGCTTTTGCTGCCCACACGCACACGCCTAACTCATTGCTTTCCCGTAATAAATCGACCAAACGCCGTTTGATTTTTTTAAATGTCTTGATTTCTCCGGCGATACAGTGATACGGGCGGCCCTCCCTTGTCTACTCTCGCTTTTCTTCCAAAAGATCCAACACCTCCCCGACAGTGCCGAAATCAGCCAATTGCCCAATGCCCGATTGCCGAAGTTAGCGGGACTTTTAAAGTTATCGCTCGGCTAACTAGGACCGGCAAACCGACCCCGTTCCCGAGGTCTCGTCCCGAGGTTTTCCTTCTTTGGGCGTCAATTGGCCCGGAAACCGGAGGAAAACTAAAAAAATCGGTTTCTTTTGTTTTTCCATCATAGTTGCTATTTCCTCAAGAGGGTTTATTTGGCCTGTAGCCACTATTGTGTTGGCCGGAGAGCCCCCGAGCAAAATGGAGCTACGGTCGCTTTCCGATGTATTCATCTAGTCAAGGGCTGTGGAGTTTTGGTGTGTAGATAGTGTGGAGCCTTCTGACAACTGACGGTAAGGCGATGGAGCTCTCCGACTCACACTAGGCCATTGATGTGCGCCAACGGCACGAGCTAGTCGGGGTACAGGTGGCACTGTTCCTGGGAGCAAGATCGGTAGATTCTTCTGTTCGAGATACAGCTCGAGAAAAATGAATCTGTATGGATAAGGACACAAACAAAATGCATTCTGTTCCGTTTCAGCTGTTCCAGGCGCCATGAACATGATGATCCTTCCGGGCTTAGTTTCGCTGACAGAGTTTAGAGCTAGGTTAAGCAAACCTGATTTGTGTTTGTAATGTACTTTGCATCTATGTATATGTGTGTCCTGTAGATTCGCTCTTTCTCTTCAAGATCAATATTTAGCCTTACCCAAGAAGCCTTCGCTCTACTCCTCCCTCCATGCCCTAACCCAAAACCATATCAAGACGGTTAGAAACATGAATGACCGCAAATATTTGGTACCGGACCATAACATCGCAGCACTTAAGGCCATCCTGTCGTTGCCACTCTCTCAGGCGTTATTAGACGGAAAATTGCATAGACGAAGATCGAGGAATACACCGGCAGGCACACTGCAAACCTCATAGTGTCCAACTGTAACAGCTTCTTGAAGGATCTTTATCAACCTCCATAAATGTAGTATGTACATTTGTCTCACCTTTCATCAGTCCATGCAATGCAGCCGACGCGCCCGTTAGCAAAAAATATGTTTAAGGAAAGAGGAGCCTGCCACAAAATCTGACAGACAAAGTTTCCGGACCTTCCTGCGTCCAAGTTTTTAACTTTGCAGAGCGCTTGCCTTCGTATCTGTTGATGGCAACCGCGCCCGAGGTTTCCAAGATCTCCGATCTTGATTCGTCCTTCCTTCCCGTTATGGAAAGAATATAAGCTTCCGAACGTCTTTTAAGGTAATTAATACAACCTTAAGCGCAAGATATACTTTTCCAGCGTTTAACCATGAAAGGTCTTTGTGGAAGTATAAGCTCGGGAGCCAGCTAAATGGAGAGAGTAACCTAGATCAAATTGTGGGATATATACCACAACGCTGGGTACGGGGTATAATATGACAGCTTAATCCAATTTACCTTTATCCAATGTCTGGCTCCTGCCCGTCGAAGTATGTATATGTAGCGCTTTTGAGTGTGACATTCATTCCAAGGTTGGTAGACGGGATATTGATGTCACTTTTGTAAAGTCCTAAAAGTAAAATCATATGCATTCTCAAGTTTATCACCTCCTCCGCTTTTCGTTTCTTACATTTTCCCTTCTCTTTTTCATCTTCCTAAACATCGATCTGGTATATTATATTTCTCTTCAAGGGGAACCGAAACGAATGAAATAAAACATTGCCTATAGATCAACTCACATCGTTGTCTGCTTCACATAGCAGTTATCAACTCCCATGATGGAACTAAGCCATCCTGTCTCCAAGAAGGAGAAAAAATCACCTCGCAAATTCAGTCCCCGTCGGCTCCGCGAGATAGTTTCTCGATGGCTCCGTATCGAGTCTCCAAAGCCCGACGACGAAGACCACTGCACCCATGGTCCTCAGTCGACGTGCAGTCAGTGCAAATACTCGTCCTTCGGCTGGAATAAATACTGTCCAAAAATGTACCAACACTGTATCACGTCTGGAGAGGTGGAAAATTCCAAGAAGTCCATCCTCCACCGCTTCCCGCCTGAGATCGTCGCTCTAGTTATAAAACACCTCAAGCCGTTCGAAGTGGAATGTTTGAGATATGTCTGCAGACTCTTTTATCATAACTATCCCAGATCGAGGGTACTCACAATGCAAGGCAAGTTCGAACTCGCATGCCTCCTGGAGCGAGAGTCTTGGTCCAAAAACCTTGCTTGCAGGGTATGTCCCAGTAAGAGGCACGACAAATCCATGTTCTTCCCGATAGATTGGGATAAGAACCCTCATTACCGCAAGTGCAATAAACATCGGGGTGGCCTGTTGCAATTCTGCCCATATTCTAGTGTCAATTTTGATGATATGGCTCTTATCGCCAAGAATAATAGACGCTATTTTCAGTTTCCCAAATGCTCGCATGACGCATTTGATCTTGCCCTTGCGTTACAGGGGCGGACCTGTCTTTTAAAAGACGAGGCATGGACCATCCTGCGCTGGCGCAAGTACTGGGTGCTTACCACCACTACCCTTGTTGCGATCTATCATGCTGGCAAAATTCCCTCCATATCGGACGCTGATAAAGCCTTCAAAACCTTGGATTTTCCCTTGTGCCCCCACGTCCACCTAGGCGACTCATGGGTCATACAAAAATATAGGCCCGACCTCGTGGCTCGTCACATGGGTCGTGAAACCACTAAGGGGACGTGCCTTTGTTTATATTGTAGAGGCTTCGCGTGCCGATTCTGCGACTCCAGGTTCAAATTTCGAGTGCATTTCCGAAACGAATCCATGGCAAGCGCCTGTCTCGGAGTGTCAATCATGCGAAATTTGGGTAAATTGAAAGACCCTAATGACCCATATTGGCTGTCACAGCTTTCGATCCCCAACTTGCCGGACTTCAGAACTGAATGGTCCGACCGTATTGCTACAATGCACCTGGACTTCACTATTGAAGTTCCACACGATGATGTCGAAAGAGCTCTGCTTTCCAGGACATTGGAAAACACTGCCGAAAATGTTTTGAGCGAGCGGGATGGTTGGACGACGACCCCCCTTGGTAATTCGAGGGTAGATATGAGGACATTGCATAAGCCGTTATGGAAACCTCGGTTGAGCAGACGGGATAGGAAGTACTGGCGCTGGTAAGGAACCCATGTCTCCCCATTTCCGCTGTTGAAAGCCCGTTTTGGTTATATGCTAATCAATTTCCACTTAAACAGGGAAGGGTATGGGCCCGATGGACATCTTGTTGACAAGGAATTCTCAGGCAAATGTGGCACAAGAGACTCCCTGAATTTAAAATAAATTTCAGTGATCCAGCACCGAATTTGGGGTCTTCAGAGTTAGTATATAATGAATTGGTATATATTGAAATGATACAATAAATGTGCAATTTCCTAACAAACCTCAAATTTCGCAATCATTCGTTTTAGCAATGTAATTATATGCTGTTAGGTGGAATTCCGTACCTCCCATCCCAGTGTAGTTCAGCTAGCAGGAGCGAAGGAGGCCGTTCTTCCAAAGTGGAGAAGCGTCCGCTATGGATTTTAGCTTTTTTTTTTTTTAGAGAACAGCGCGCAGAGCATGGAAGCGTTAATAACAGAGAATTTATGGGCGATCGTCCAGCTCTCCAGAGCCAAAATCGTATGGTTGCATCATAAATTCAAAGCGGCTCTGGGCATCTCGTTCTTAAGCATCGATGTTGGATTTTCACCTCTCACCAGTATATGGGGCAGTTGGCGGTGATTCCAGGTTAGCGGCACGAACGATAAAATCGAACATGCGAAACAATATTCGTAGCAAGGCTGGTCTAGTCGTATACCAGACTGCTGCTAAGCTGAATCGCCGGGTTAAGTACAAGGAATAGCTACCTTGCATGTCCAGACCGTGGGCACGCAATGACTGCCCAAAGTATTTCTCGAAGTCTTCGTTAATTTTAGCTGGACCTTTCTGTTTGCCTTCAGTCCAGTAGTTAAGCATGTCCTCATTTAACCAGGCCAGTGAGATTAACAACCCTGGAGCCATATAGCGGATGGGAAAAGCTGTCTCTCTGGAGCACAGTTGAGAAGTACTTGAGTAGCTAAACAGATAGAGTGATCGGGTAGGAGAATGAAATTATCACAACTGAAAATGTAGTTGCGAATTGAGTGTCGCCTTTCTAATTCTTTAAGATATCCCCTGGACAGAGCGAGCGACTCCGGAGTTCAAATCACGTGAGATTAACCGGCAATGATGTCATGTTCATGCCTCGGAGCTTGGCCACCCCACCCCACCCTGAGAGGGAAGTACCGCCACGCCAATTGAGTATGAGAAGTTACCTCGAGCACAAGGCACCTCTCTCATTCCCAATTGGTCGTGGTGTGTACTTTATGGTACAAGCGCAGTCCGTGATGAAATAAATATAATAGTGATGATGTCTAGAAAAGCATCGAGCGCAAGGGTTTGTGAGGTTTTAACAACGTAGCAGCGCGGACGAGAATGCTCCTGCCTGTCCATGCACCCGAATGTTGGGCACAGGTCCGTAAATGACGTACGGCGGGGTAATTTATTATGCGGAACCTCACAAATTGCGGAGCCTTTCGGACTCAACCGTAACTCGTTCAATTGCAACAGATTGACACAAGTTTTTCGAGAAAGCGGGAGAACAGCTATATTCGTGTTGATATCTTGAGAGCTGACTCGCCTCCAATAGGAGCTACTGGATAACTGGAACCAAAGGAATCGTTGTTGGCGGCCAATTCGAGACATTTATGTGACTTTTTCCATCCGCAAGTGGCCGTCCCGCAAAAATTGTAATGTGATTAATCCCATGTTGGGTAGCAGTCGCATTTCTGGAATCCATACGCATTTACATATGCATGCGCTCTGTCCCCCCGTCCGTGTAGGGGTACCGTGCTTCCTGCTGCGTAGGTCTTATGCTTGTGTTGTCGGTCTTGAGTAAACAGGTGAGAAAAGAAGAATAAAAACAGGAGGTGACGGGCCTAGGCCGAGTCCCAACGCATCGCCGAATGCGGCCGGAGACCAAGAAAATTTCCCCCTTTTCCCTCAAGAGGCCATACCCAAATTACATCCGTTCTCAGCGCCCGTTTCAATTGACTTTGGTTGACTCCTTTTTTGCCATTCCCCAAGCCGTCATGCCCATCTTCCCTTTTCTTTCTCCTATAAAAGGAGTAGCACGTTGGATGAGATGGAAAAAGGAGCAGGAGAAAATGAGGGGTCATGAAACTCGGTACTCTGTCCCGCCGCTAGGTGGATCCAACCAGCCACCGATGGTAGGTTGTGCCTAGTATCATTTGGCTTGCTGCATCCATGGATATGGTTTGTGCTAAGTGTCCTCACCGAGGGCGGCGGCTACGAATCGTTTCGCATTGAATGTACTGTACCAGGAGTTGCCGGTAGTGGCGTTGGATTGGGCCGGAACCAGGTCAAATAAGCTCGTTCAATTTTTGATGAACCAGCTAGTGGAGGGGCTGATTCTTTTTCCTCCCTTTATTTTGCCCCTTATCTTTTTCTTTGTTCACACGGGAAACAGCTCCCAATTGCTCCAAGGTGGGTCAGTTTCGTGTCTCGTAATGATAACTATGCTGTCACCCAGCACACGAAGTCAGCAAATTTTCTTGTAGCAGAATTCAGGAAGATGTATGTAGTATCATCGCAGGTACTACCCCGTACCTAGGTGACAGGAAATGATATTTGAATAAAAATTTGCCCCTCCTCACATTAATAGCTTCCGCTTTGCTCCACCTGGCTGCTC
The DNA here is from genome assembly GCA_001014755.1 of Blastomyces silverae. Classification (NCBI taxonomy): domain Eukaryota; kingdom Fungi; phylum Ascomycota; class Eurotiomycetes; order Onygenales; family Ajellomycetaceae; genus Blastomyces; species Blastomyces silverae. The sequence continues at coordinate 28,579 of LDEV01002808.1, forward strand.
TCCTGCGCCTTGTTGAGGTACCTGTACAAAATGTGACGTTGGTGGTGGCCCCAGTTCCAGGCCAAAAGCAAGAGATCCATCCACAAGCCACTAGTTACTGTGGACGAACTCGAAAGTGAATTCTTGCCTGGGGAGTGAAAGACCCCAGTAAAATGACGGTCCTGAGTGAGATAGGTAGGCTTGGTTGCTCCATAATTCCTAGTTTCCTTCCTCCCTGCTGTGCAATTTGCTGTTGTTGTCTGCGGCTGTTCTCCTGCTGTTGTTGCTCTTTCTTGGCTGGTTGCTCGAGTCCCGAGTATAAATATTTATCTCCACCCCCACCACCACAACCTCTCATTCTCCCCTCCTTCTTCAACTCCTGAGATATTTAACTAAACAACCACCACTACGTTGACCACCTACATTGAAATTCCTATTTACATTCCAATAGAGGACCTCCGTTTAGAGTAAACCTGCCTCCACCACCGTCACAATGACTAAGGTAAGCTTTTTTACCAATTGCTGGGTCCATCCGAACCCCCTTTTCTCCATCATACCATGCAATGCGTGATGCTGGAACTAGCGCCCTTGGTTTCTCAATTTTGTGGAGACCAGTACGAGCTGTCTGTTGATACTGACTATGGATCGTTCTCTAGATCACAACCATTCTGTTTGACTGCGACAACACGCTTGTTCTCTCAGAGGAACTCGCTTTCGAAGCATGCGCAGACATCGCCAACGAGATCCTCGAAAAGCATGGCATTCCTGACCGCTACACCGGTTCCCAGCTCATCGTCGACTTTGTTGGCCAGAATTTCCGTGGCATGATGCAAGCCCTGAAGGCCAAATTCAACTTCGACCTCTCGCAAGACGAGCTCGAAGCCTACGTCAAGGAGGAGGAGAACCGGGTCATCGCGAAGCTGGAGGCCAAGGCACAGCCCTGCGAAGGCGCCACGGAGGAATTAGTCAAGCTACACGCTTCAAAGAAATACCACCTGGCTGTTGTTTCGTCCTCTGCTCTCCGTCGCGTGAGGGCTTCTATCAAGAAGGTCGACCAGGAACGTTTCTTCAACCCAGACCACGTCTTCAGCGCTGCTACCTCCCTCCCCGTCCCAACCACCAAACCTGACCCTGCAATCTACCTGCATTCCCTCAAGGTCCTCAATAAGACCCCTGGCGAGTGCGTTGCCATCGAGGACAGCAAAAGTGGTGCGCTGAGTGCCATTCGCTCTGAAATCCCCGTCATCGCCTACGTGGGCTGCTACCACGGAAAGGAGAAGCAGGAGGAAGTTGCGAAGACTCTGCTTGATCTGGGCGCAAAGGTCGTGATGAGACATTGGTCCGAACTCGAAAAGTGCATCGCTGAGATCGAGGCGTTGTGATCCAGGGCAAGGGAATCTCGAATCGGCCATTGGCTACCATTCTCCCCTGTTTCATTCCGCATGGCCCAATTCCATCTCTGCCATAGCACTACTGTTTTTTCCTTTTCTGTTTTTATGTCTCAGCAATGAATTTACGAGGGAATAACGGGATCACCTGGAAGCATTGGTCGTCTGGAGCGAAATTTGCGGTCTTTTTTTTTTAATGTTTTATTTCATTTTTCAACTTTCTTTCCCCCTCTGTCATGCATTTGATTCCCCTTCCTACGAAATTATTCCCCTGTCTGCGCTGTTACCTCATGCTGTTGAACAACAGCTACATGCTAAACAGACCGCATATTTGCTCCCGAGAGACGACGTCTAGACGTTTTGTTCTTCTTTTATCATCCGCAAAGATCTGGGCGCCTTCTGCTAGCCCAAAAAGAATACATTTCACGGAATACCCCCATGCCGCTCGCCCTTCGCATCATAGATAGGTAGACACAATACATGGGCCATGATGACAGTGATACCAAAATAAGAAAAGAAATCTTTGTTTTTCTTCACGTTTTTCTTGGAGCTCTTTTTTGTTATGCTGGATTCTTAAACTTTTAAATTTTCGCTCTTCATATCCCCCCCCCCCTTTTTTTTTTTCACTTACTCATGGACTGTGACATCGGTTAGAACCACTTCTTGTTGAGATACATTACATGGATGCACATGGCGTAGCAATATTCTCTTTCACGGATTTTGTTATACATAACCCAGACAAGACTAAGCATGAAATGAGGAAGAAAATTTCTCTTCAGGAACAGAAAATATGGAAATGAATGCCGCAAGCTTTTCGCCTGATCATAATGCTACATTTGTGTATTCTGGAGCTAGAAAGAGGGGGGGGGATCTGAGATTAGGTGTATTATATTAATGGGGCATCTGCCTGTTTCATACTTTATCACTATATATATAATTGTATAAATTTTAGATATTGACATCGGTCAGGGGTATCATGCTCTTGCGTACCCAAACACACATTAGGTACCTAAGACAGTTTAAAGAAAGTATTGCCCCATACTCCCTCAGATGATTGACTCCAAACTCGTATCATCCAGGGGCACTATGTAAGAGGTAAACGCCAAAAAGAGAACGAAAGAAAAATGGTTCTTTTGTTAAAAGAAATAAATAAATAAATAGAGCCAAAAGAATAAAAAAAGAAAGGGTATACATATTTGATCCATTCATCCCGCCCTCCCAACATCAATCCCAAACCTCTCACTAACATGCTCCCCCCTCTCATCCGTCCACTTCCACTTCCACCACCCCAACCCAAACAACAACCCCTGCCCCTCAAACATACCCCTCAACTGAGTATCCCCCATCCTCTCAGCCCCAGCTGGCAATAATCTACCACCGCCATCACCACCACCACCACCACTACTACTTTCACACAGCTCACTGCCAGCCAACAGACTCATCGTCCCAGCGATGGAACATGGGTTATGCGGGAGGGTTTCGCGTAGCCGCATCCTGAGCACGGCTAGAGATCCTAGGACGACCATTACGGCCAGTATGAGCTGGAGAGCGAGTTTGGGGCCGGGGTTGAGTTTTAGACGGGGTGTTGTGCTGTGGAGCGTGCCTGTGAAGTTTTGTGGAGGGGTGAGAGCGGAGCCACCACCATCATCATCATCGTCGTCGTCGTCGCCAGCAGATTGCCGCCGTGGTTTTGCTTCAAGGGTACTACTTCTACTGAGGGGTTTACGCAAGGCAAGGTTGATAACCTGCGCCATGTAGTTTCCGTAGTAGTTATTAACGAGGTCGAGGAGTTTATTCGCATTTGCCGCGCCCATTAATGACTCGGGAGAGATGCTACCGTGTGATCCGTATATGATATCATTGAAGATGCTGTCGTATGACTCTGGGGTGGAGGATTGGCGGGCCTGCAACGTACTTCTACCGCGAGTATCCAGAACCTCCTGCACGCGGAAGGAAAATGAAGAAAATCCTTCCGTGCCGTTAGTCAGTAGCTTTATCGGTCCCGTATCGTTATATTTGGGCGGATGTCCCGGGTCAATAAAGCCTGAATTTGGATCTCGGGCGAAGGTAACCTCGGTGGGGATTTCTTGGATTTCCTGGTCGCAGATGGCAACCGTTAGATTCGCTGGCGATGTGTGGTTGGCTCGTATATAGCCAAATACGATGCCGATGGATGGGCAACCGGAGGGATTATCTGGCCTTTCCTGTAGATGTACATGCTGAGCAGGGTCTTGCGGTGGGAGGTACAGATCGATTAGAGAACCAATGTAGCCTCCATCTGTCGAAGGGTCGTCGACTTCCGGATTGGTAAGATTAAACTCGATTGAAGTCGCGTTTTCAGGGAGGCCAGCAAGACATCTAGGCGGCAGCTTTGGGCGCACGCTTGTGGTGGTAATTATTCGGTTGCTCTCTGGGTCCGAACCGTTTCCATAATAACTTTTCAGGAAGATATCGTCTGATGTGAGAAGTTTGCAATTTAGCGACGGCCTTAGTGATGGAAGAGTGAATATATAAGTAATCGGATTCTGGAGTGCGTCTTCGTCCTGATCTAGGAGTTCAGAGCGAGTATTCGGTGGATAAACGTGTATTTTTGGCAATACAAGTTCATTCCATGTCCACGGCGGGGTGGTCAGGTTGTGATACTGAAGGAGCCGAAAGACTAAACCGGCATTCCAAGCATTGGAACTGTAGCTTTTCATTGTCATGTCCCAAGTGTCCGCTCTGGAAGCAACCGCAGGATGCGACTGGACGACTGATATGTCTATATTCCACGAGCCGGAAACAATCATAACTAAGAAGCTTGCGATAAAAGCTGCAGTTATGGAGGACATTGCGCCGAGATGGTGTCCTCGGACTGCTTCCCAAAGAGCAACCGGGGGAAGTTTCCCAAGCAGATGTGTTAGGATGCTCTGCCTAGCTGTCACGTTGCCTTTGCGAAGAGCTTCAAACGGTGTGAACATGGCAATGGTAAAGTCTAGGTTATTATATAAAGTGGCGATGCCGATAGCGAAAAGAGCACAAAGATACTGTGGAAGGTATTTCCATTTTTCCGTATGCACGGTCATCAATCCTTGATTACGATTTGATAACTGTTGCATGATCTCAAGCGCCGCAATAGCGAGCATCGGCATAACATACGTGAGGACGAACATAGGCTTCCTCGCCGCCAGTGGCTTCCAAAATCCGCTCCTTTCGACGGCGTGTTCGTCAACAGAAGTGATGCTTTCCCGCAAGCGGTAACGAGCGGTGATCCTGAACGATCGGTAAGTCGACGTTCTGAATGTATAATTTCGAAGCTTGTCTCTGATACCACGATCTGAAAGGTGACCCGCGTCCTGGAGAAGTGGTTGAAGGTCATTGCTTCCGACAAGAATCGTGGCTTGTGCTGCTATAGAGCCCGGGTCTCGCGGGGCAATTGCAGATGGCCCCGTGAACAGTATAATGATCGTCAAGACCGACAAACTTGCGAAAATTGCCACCATTACCCACAGTGAAATAATCCCAAAGTGCAGGCGGTCCTCAATATAGACAACTCTTCCTGTACTGTCCTTAGATGTTGGGACGAGTAGATTTTGTTGCGCAAATTGGGACGCCATCCCAGTGTAGACTCTTTGGAATGCTTTGTTCATGGTTTCGCCGTCAAGGAATTTCTCCAACGTCGGTTCCCCTTGGGATGTTTTGACCATTAATTGAAATAGTGTATTAACACCATCATTTGAAGACACTATCTCAGGCTCCGGATTGACAGGACGGAAAATGTGAGCCCCTGCTCTTAGGGATTGTAAAATTGCCCCGTTCAGCGCAGAACTTGTTACTCTCTCTAAATTCGTTATACTCGGACGTTCCTCAGGCCTTTGAAGTTCAATGTGAGGAGGTGCCCCTGAACCATAATTCCCATAAGTCATGTTCCCTCTCACGATAGTATATTGTGGTTTGCACAAAATAGCAGTTACCTGCTTCACATCCCTAGACCAATCTGTGACATTCAGAGCCGGAGTAGAGCTAGGTGCAAAGGTTTGAGAGTAACGTATGTCCGAAATGGTGAGTAGCCAACGAAAATCACCACTTTCGTCATCGAATGGTACAGATGGTGGACGTTGTCCGCCAGTCTTGGTGCAATTGACCTGCTGCATTTCGGCAACTAGTTCACGCGGTTCGCATAGTTCTGTTCTTGGGTTCTTCATACGCAGATAGACCTTTGTATAGTTGTTAAACCCGAGGTGGCAAGTGGCCGACTCTATCCCCAGGCGAACGATTCCGCCAGTAGTCACGTTCGAAAACTCATTGAGCGCAGCTGTCGGCTGAACTATGGTGTCAGTCAGCTCACAGCCTGGGAGGGGAACTAGGACGTCGACATCAGTAGACATGCTTGTCACACGCCTCGTTGCTGGATGACTTTTGTGCAAATCAAATGTCTGAAAAACAAGACCATCCTTTGACCCAGTGGGATCAGGCACTCCACCTTCTGATACACCGAAAAAAGCATAAATTGAATTTGGCGTGGCAGAGCGCAATAATTCTTGCTCACTTGCAAGTGCCTTTGTCGCCCAATCTTCTCCGTCCAGCTTTGTCGTCATAGAGAGTGGATAGGATGTGTCTATCAGAGTAGTCGGTGTCGATACTATAAGCCCGGTAGAAAAAACTAGAGCCACCTTTAGCAGTACAAATCCAAGGGCAGAAGCGGCAACGGAATGATGACCCGATTTGATCGCTTTCAACAATGAGTTCACTTGAAAATCTGAAATATAATCGAGGACCATACTTTTCCCTGCGCTTGCCAGGCCCTTACGCATCTTATGCCAGGGGTATGCAGCCTTGCAGTGGTAGTCCACTTGGCGCCAAAGACCAACGACAATAATCATAACCGCAACAGGGGAAAGTATCCAAGCATAGCGGTTAGAAGATGGGACAATTTCTAGCCCATTATCACGCTCCACGAAGAGCCATAGGACAAGAAGCGCAATCCAAAGCACAGTGAACAGAATGATGAAACCAAACAGCGTCAGTTTTCTAAGCCAAAAAGGGGTCCAGAGAGATGTGTCGTTCCCATAACGAGACACAACAGAGCTGGCCGGTCGCTTCGAGAAGCTTTTTGGAGACGCCAACCGGTTCGAGAGTAGCAGAGTGTCATCATCAGTCGCTGCAGTCGCGGGCGCTGGCATGGGCGTGGATGTGGGTGACGTTGTGGGTGACGCTGGGGGGGTGGGCATGGGCGTGGGCACGAAATTCTCCAACTCTTCGCTGCGATGGGTTTCTTCCTGGCCAAAAACAGCCTCCCACAAACCAACCTCACCATCGAACTGCCAGGGACGTGAAATCTGCAGTTGGGTTAGCTCGTGACCCTCCATCTGCTGTTCAAAATGCTCTTCAGGGGCTCGCTCCCCATCGAGATGCATTTCGCCCCAAGGGCTGGATCTGGCGCCCGTTTTCTTCGAGTCCTGGACAGTTATCAACCAGAGCGCTCACACCACTAATGCGGCTAGCTGAGCGAAAGATACTCGTCGTTGTTTCTGATATGCGCAATCCAAGGTGAGTGGTCATGATGGGTTTGTGAGAGAAGCCCTAGGCTTGTCTATGGAGGCTATGATTGCGACACGCGGTAGATTTCGGGGTTTCAAAGAGGAAGCTTCAACAAATGACATAAAAACCAGATTAAAGAGATTTTTTTTTTCTTGCAGTTCCAGCACGCCTGGCGCGCACCCAAGGGGAAGGTTTTTCTCAGTTGGCAGTGCCTTGTGGAGAGCTGTTTCGCCTGTTACGGCACAACCCAACAGATGGGTGGTTGACTGTCAATGACTGAGATATCCGACACAAGGCTGCGCGGCCGTGGGAGGCTGGGAATTATTTGTTTAGGCAAATTTAGGTTTGCTCAAATCAGAGCCGCATGGGCAGCCCTGGACCTCTCTGCCATTCAGGCTCGTCCAGGAGCCAATCCCTCCATGCGGCTGTGCGAATCTTGAGTTCCTCAATCATCAGAGGGGGGCGTTGGCCAATGAGGCGGCGTGGAAGAGTAACAGTGGCTGCATTTCAAGTGATCCCACGCAAGGCAGTACATTGTTTGTCAGCTGCATGCTCTGTACGAAGTACGGAGTACGGAGCACTTCGGACATCTTTCTGCGCTCTTTCTCATATTGAGAAACGTGGACGAACAACACAGCGCCGGTTCGGCTGTTCTTCCAGCATAAACATTCGCGAAGCCAGGAGACACGATGCAGCTGGCCATTATTCAATAATAGTATATCATTCTTGAGGAAGTACTCTGTACAGTACAAGTGCAAAGGAAAGGTGGTTGCGTCAAGGTGGCGGGCAGAAAAAAGCCATTGGAGATCTTTACTGGACGAGGGCGGCTAACAATCGGGGGCCAAGCCGGTGTTGGGCGGCTCTGATTGGCCTCCCGGCACCGTTGGCTCCCTAGCGCGGGAAGGGCCTGGCGCCTGGGCGTTTTTGGCGCAACAGCGACATCCAGACATGACATGATTTCTTTGGACTCCAGTTCCTATCCAACAGCGACCAGTTTACTCCGGAAATTATAAATCAAGGCGTGGCACAGTAATTGACAATGCCATCCGAATCTACCCCTGTCAGGTTATCCAAAGAAAGCCTTCTGTCGAGGGAGCCGCTGGTATGTGACAAAGGCTGCGTGCGGCACATGTGTCTTGTTTGTTATGTGAAACCTATAACTATAACATCGACTTACAAGTTTATATCTTTCTGTTTCTGTTTGTATATATTTAAAGCCCTCGCTGCCCTGATGGGACCGCGAGAAGGCTCACAGAGATCTTTTCTTTTTTCGAAATTTTTACGGATGTTCCCCTCTTGTTCTGGCAATATCTATATCCCCAACTTGTCGAATTTCCCAACCTTTGCATGATTAAACGCTTGAATGATTCAAGGGTTTTTTTTGGTACATACACTGACATGCCTTCTTCCTACAGAATCCATCAGAGGCAAGGTGGATCCGGTTAATTAAGTCAACATACACGGACCCCGAGGGCGTGACGCGGACATGGGAGTCCGCTGAGAGGCAGGTAAGAGGAATATATTGTGTTTGAGTGCATCTTTAGTATCGTTTCTGTTTTTTATTCACTTATTCCTGGATGTCTTGATTTCCAATTCAATTGGAAAAGAAAGCTGAAAGCGTTCCCATGTGCTTCTCAATCGAGAGCATAAGAGGATTGCCTCTAGAGGGGCCTCTAATGAAGCGGATATATTCAACATAAAAAAGCGCAAGGGAACAGATATTATCTCCCCCATCCGGCAAGCCAGCCAAAAACGATCATTGAAACCATCTTGTTTGTTAACCACTTTCCCACATTAAATTCTCAGACCAGGCCCAAAAACTGCCCAATCGACGGCGTAGGCATTTTCACCGTCCTATCCAAGCCCTCAGGCCCAGAGCTACTGCTGCAGAAACAGTATAGGCCTCCGATTGATAAGGTGATCATTGAAGTGCCTGCCGGCCTTATCGATGAGGGTGAGACGCCCGAACAATGCGCCGTAAGGGAACTTAGAGAGGAAACGGGGTATGTGGGCGTTGCGGAGGAGACGAGCCCGGTTATGTATAACGGTAGGTAAATTCGTTTTCCCTATATAGACATATATATGTACAGCCCCAATTCAAATATGCAGCATCATCCTACCTCTCCCCCTTCTCTCCCCTGGCACCCCTTAAATCCGGCCTAGCTTCCCCTCTAATCCCCACCCCCCCGGCCCCCGATTTTTAGACCCCGGCTTCTGCAACACAAACCTAAATATGGTCCACGTCCGCGTCGACATGACTCTCCCGGAAAACCAAAACCCAACACCCCAGCTCGAAGACAACGAGTTCATCGAATGCTTCAGCATCCCGCTGGCTACACTGTATGAGGAGCTAAAACGCCTGGAAGGCGAGGGGTATGCGATTGATGCTAGGGTGGGGACGCTGGCGGAGGGTATTGAGGTTGGGAAGAAGTTGGGGTTGGGGTTGGGGTTGGGAATCTAAAGCGGGAAATTTGGTCATTTTACGTTGTTCCTTTTTGGTGCGTTGAAATGGCTCGTTCCATGTCGGAGTTTTCCGATTATGGGTTTTGGGGGGTATATACTAACAGGTATGGCATTTGGCTATTGTGTCTTCACTCCATGCGCAAATCGCAACTTCAGAAGGGTGATAACCAGAGAGGTCGGGGTGCTGTACAAAGAATCAATATAGACAATAGATAGACAATGGGTATTTCATATATGTCCGGAGACTCGTTACCGGGGAATTTCCCTCAGTACTCTTATTTTCATTAGACTGTGGCGTTATTTCTGAGTGAAAAAGACTCCATAAAAATTAGCTAGATATGACATGTTAGATTGCATATACCTCGTTCCGTATGGATATAACGATATCCGTCAAAAGTCGCATCGAAACTAGGCCTCCTCCACCCTTCCATGGATAGATAACGCCTGTGAAAATCATGTAAGGGGTGCCGTACCCGCCTATGTACACATCCTCCTCCTCCTTGGAAGAACAACTCATCGGCCCACTGCTCACAAAACTCCCTCCTCCTTCAACCCCCGATATAACGCCCAAGCCGCCAACGTCTTCCCATCCCGCCATGCCTCCCTCCACACGTCCTCCAACTTGACAACCTTCAACGTAATTTTCTCCCCCTCTTGCCTCAGCCCCGTCAATTTGCCCTGAAACTTCTCAATTTCCTTCCTAGCCATGCGCTTCCGGCATAGAAAGAGCGGTATGAATTCATCGCATCCTCCCGGTGAAGGGTATACACCTGTCTGCAGCCTTTCTTCGCCGTTGACATTGGTACCCTTTTTTCCCGCACCTTCACCCCCCCTTCTCGTTTCTTGTTTCCGCCCCGTTTTCAGTACGCTATTCGCAAGTGCGGTTATGTCTATGAGTTCGTCTTGTTGTATAATTAAGCCGGTTTCTTCTTCTATTTCTTTCGCTGCGCCGCCGGCAAAAGTGCCGCTGCCATCAAGCATCCCCGCGGGTATTTCGGGAAAGGCGAGGGAACCGGCCGGGATACGGGGCTGGATGGTTAGGATGGCTTGTTTGTCGGCTTCGGAGTTTTCAGGGACATCGTTTGGTTGGAGGATTAGCTGGATTAATGGGTAGATTTTGGCTATTAGTTCAGGGGAGAAGGGTGGTAGTAGTGTAGTGTAGAGCAATGGAACTCTTTAAATTGCAATGGATTTAATTTGTCACATATGCAAGTTTCCATGGGCGTATGCCATAGTTACATTAATTCATTTTTATCCAAAAAGAAAAACCTCAAGCTGATTGTCAAGGTTGTCGAGCACTCACCAATATCCCAACACTCCCCCCTCTCAAAAACACGCTTCCTGGTAACTTCTCGCCATGATCATTAGAAACATCAGCCTTGAGCTTCACGAACCCCAAACGATTGCTGCCGAAGAAGTCCACCGCCTGTATCTGTATATGGCGCAAGATGTAGGGAGCCGTGTGGAATTCATGAGATGGATCAGCCTGCCTGGAAAGTGAGTGCTGTAATGTCGACAGCCAGATCTTGAAGGCTGGGAATGCAAGTAATTGGTCCTGCGAAAGATCGGGCGTGAGACCAACGGGGATTTGCGGGGTGCTGTTTGGGATAATAAAAGTCGACATAATCCTCGAGCGGAAACTAGTTGGGATAAAGGTATTTCGTGTTAAGCGCGTGAAAAGAGGAGGAACAAGGATGGAGCGCATGAAGATGAATCATCAAAACAATGTGTTCCAGGATGGCGGAGGATTATCGGAAAACTTGCAGCTCCATTGCGTGGATAGAGAACTGCCCAGATAGTTACTCCCTCGTACGATGCCCGAACGTACTAAATATGCAGAGCGCAATCAAGAGTCCCCGGGAAATCGCGAGTTGAGATGGGGCAAGCACCACCCTGTATTAGGGTTCGCACGCCAAGATTTAACTAGAGTTCCTGATGACTTCAATTATGTTTTGTCTCGTCGAGTTTCCATAGAGCTGGCTCTTAATTGACTTCCGGAAACTCCATGCAGGAAAGTCCAAGGTTGCTTTGACGGAATGGTGCTCCCTTTTCATTTGTCGACAATACGCGGTAACTTGATGCAACATCCGGCCCTCCTAACGAGCGCTATCCCCGAAGCAGCATTTTTCACTCGTACTCGGCCGATGACGTCGCTTTAAGTACCTCTCGAATGTGGAGTAGGAAAACTCCGGGGCTTCCATGGCGAATTTTGTGGCCGAGCGACGCATCTGATTGGATGTCGCCAGCTAACTCCAGAGCTTCCAAGTCAGCAGCGAAACCCCCCAATCGTTTACGGATTTGGCAAGTTGCCAGCCTCAAAGTCATATCCGGTACTTTGCTGAGCCGTTTCACATAGCTCACCCGGAGATATTTTCGGTGATAATGCTGCAGATTGAGGTCGCTGGCGCATCGCTGTGACATATGTAGCTCGGGCTTGAGGGGACAAACCGATTTCGTCCTCAAGCCATGTTGTAAGACTGATCACTTTTCCGGGTCGGTTAGAGATCCAGCAATTGGTGGGCCGGCTTTGCCAGATGATTTATGCTAGGCTAGCGGTTGGTGGCATGTTGCTTTGGGGGGGGGCAAATGACAAGGAGAGATGGGCAGGAGAGCCCAACAGAAAGAAACAAGGCCAAAAGCCTGCTTTATAGGATCCGGACCATGACCTTCTTCCTGTGTCTCGCCTCCGTGTTGGGCGCCAGCTGATGGGCTGGCTTATTATTGAAGCAGTCGTTGAACCATTTTTTTAGCAGATGAGCTCGGATGATGCGCATTGTGATACGCCCCCCCTAACCCGAGGCTTCTGGCTTCTGGCCAGCCCCGCGCTCAATTGGCACAGTCCTCGTCCTCTGAACACTGAACAGCTGAACGTAGCTTTGTGCGGCTTGCGGCTTGCTGGGTCAGGCGGGAAGGTTCTCTTAACGTCATCTCGCTGTCTGGTTTCCCTTTGCAGTCTCTTCTTGTAAACAACTCTTATCTCCAGCTCTTCCTCAAACGTCCGCTCGCTTCCGCTGGAATCCAGCATCTTAAGACACAGCTTGCCGAGCAACAAAACTTCATAGAATTAACTATAGACTCCCTGCCTCTTTTTTTTTTCTTCCTGAGAGCCATTTGTAGACACACCTCAATTCAACATTTTCCGCCCGGACGATATTCCCCAGCGTGGCAGCGGGGGTGTTGCCACATATTCTCACCCAGCCTTGGGTGATCCCATACCTGCAATATTCCTTGAATTTCGCTGTCGTAAACTGGAGATAAAGAGGGTCAAGCCGCTTCCATTGCTAAGATTTGCATCTCCATTTCCAGGTTCCAGGTTGGAAGCAACATACTGTAGCAAGATATCAATTTCTGCTGCGGGGTTTTTATAAAGGTAAACTCCTCTGTAACTTACCTTCATCCGAGAACTCCGTTGGATAGAATATCTGTCAGATTTTGCTGACAATCACCTCCAACAGGTTCCGTGACCACCACCGAACTCCCAACTACGAGCGGTGACGAGCATGAGTCCATAACAGACAGAAGATGTCAAATTGTCCTCCGGATCCTTTGCTTCCAAAATGCATGCATAAAAATGCCAGTGGTTGCCAGCTGCCCTGCCCCCATTTCTGTTGCTTCTGCGCGGGTGTCAGATTCTTCCCGCCCTCCCATCCATGCCCGCCGCCTTATCCCCCGCGAGACGGCGTCTCCGGCGAATCTCAGCCATATCTTAGATACTGCTTGAACTGCAAGGGTTAGTTACCTTCTCTTCTGCTGCTAAAGTGCTTCCTCGCGTTTCTTTTATGTTGTATCCCCTTTGTTTCTTCCAGTTTCGATTGTGTTTTGGTTTTGATGCTCTAGTTGCGTCGCTGTTCTTTCACTTGCTTTGCTTCGCTAGCTGTCACTAAATTGATAGTTATACATTAATAAGTTTGACCTGGTTTCTGCTCTTTTTTAGTTTTTATCATTTTCTCTTCTTGCCTTACTCACCCTCTCCTGCCTTTTGCTACCTGCTTATTTCATTCGAGTGCCGTATAGAATATTGGGCATCGCAAGCAGGCTGCTCATCCTCTGCTGCCCCTGTTCCAGTGTCTGGGGCTTGTATGCTGCCGCATCAGTCTCATCCGCAGTGTGGATTGCCTGTTGACCATCACCGGGCTGCATCCCTATACAACCATCAGCAACCCCAGAACCTGCAGTTGAATCGAGATATCGGCGTATCGGATCACCCCGGTAACGGTCAAAGACAAACAGCAGCAGTCACCGCGCCGCAATCTCAACGCTTCGTTACCCAGTCATCGTTACAACAGAATCAGGACCGACATCCACACGGAGACCAATTCCACCAACAAACCCCCTGGATTCCAAGGCACGCTGCATCTAATTCCTTTACGTTCGGTCAAGCTACGTCCAACCCACCAATATCCCATCATCGGGCGTATATGCCTGTGAATCAGCCTGGCATGGCCGGGAGGCAAGCCTACGCGTCTCCAGGCGCCGCAATACCAGCAAATCTACAGGCGTCTGTAGCTTCAGAATCCGCCTCTTCTTACTCCATGTTCGGCAACCAGCGAGCTCAAGGCCAAACTCCTGATCAAGTGGCGCCAAATAGCTTTTGGGAACCCACCGGCAATTACTACGTCAATGGCCGTATGTGATCCGTATCGGTAGATAAATGCATTTTTTAATTGCCTAGAAGCGCTAACAACTGTCTAGCTGATTTACAAAACCCTGCTAGAGACATGTCTCTTAGTTACGGCTATACACCTGCTGAGCTCCCGTCAATCTATTACTCAACCTCACTACCTCCTGATCCTGTTTCTAGACCTTTCGCCACAGTGGAATCCCGCCAGCAAGGCAACCTAGAACAGAACAATGAAGCTCGAGTAAATAGTCAAAATCGAGGACTATATAATAATCCAATCAGTGCGTTGTTCCAAAAGCCAGTACGACTCTCAACTTTAAATGGGTACATACTAACTGCTTATTATAGCCCTGAACCATGATGGGCCTTTTTGGGGGTCTGATTTGGCTCTTTTGCAATCAGCGGGGCCCCGCCTATTCCCCAGAGTATCAAGCGGTTCGACGATGCCAAATAATGATAACTCTTTAAATTCACTGTCTTTCCAATATCTGCCTGAGGATTACCACAATGCACAGCTTAACTCACGCAGTTCAACTGATAACGAGGGTCTGAATGGCAATGGCAATGGCCCTATTTTGCCTCATAACACGGCTTCTTCACATCCCGTCGGTCCTTTCACCACAGAAAATCAGGCCAACGCGTCCAATTCTTCTTCACGAAGACGTCCTTTGCAGGGAACATTCACAAGTCCCAGGAGCCCTCCTAGTATTGGCAGCCTAAATCCGAATACCACCGCGAGCCGTCGACGCCCCAGGCGCACCAACAATACCGGAGTGCCGCAGCCCGGCTCAATGCCCCGCGGCGACCAGAGACAACCACACCGACACAATCACCACCCGATAAATATAGGGATTCCGGGGGGTACCCCTGTTACTCGTGATCAGAGCTATGTAAATGCTCAACTAGCTCGACTCCTGTACGCCGGCGCCCTTGTGCGTTACCCCAATGACACCGATGGGTTTCTCTCCCCAGATGAAAGAGAACGCAGGAGAAGAATTCTGGACTCACTTGGAAGAAGTAACCCGGAACCCATCACTCCAGTCAAAGGGCTCGATAGCGCGGAGGATGGACGTCCGGAGCCTAAAGAAACAGAAGAACTCACAGTTAACTTGGAATGCAAAGCCTGCATGAGCCAACTTATCGACACCGTGGTGCTTCCCTGTGGGCACGCGGTTCTTTGTCGTTGGTGTGCTGATCAGCATATGCCATCAAGCAGAATGGACAAAACAAAGCCTCGTTCGTCTGCCACTTGTCCTATGTGCCGCCAACATGTGAGGCAAAAGGTATTTTACCCACCCATTCAACCCCCTAATGAGCGTGAGCGTAATCATTTGGTTTTCATGGAGAAATGCTAACTGGGTTGGAAGATTCGGATATATCTCTCGTAAATCTCTCGTAAATATCAAGCACGACCTACAATCTGGACAGTAATCAGACAGCAATCTTACTTGGAATCCACGAATTCTCATGCGATTTCCCCTCCCTTCCCTCCCTCCCTCCCCGGGTCTCCTCAACTCTTCTCACTTGTTCCTCATTTTTTTCGGTGGTTTTCTCTGCTTTTAATATCTTGTGGTCAGTTTGTCTAAGCATAGCGCGGCGTTTGTTTGGCGGTACCACGTTTTGAAATGTTCACATAATTTGCATATGTTTTTTTTTCTTGTCATTTACCACCACATCCTTCAATAGCAGCTCCTTTTCTGCTTCCTGCTCCATTTAAATAGTATACGCTTTCCGCAAATTCCATGATCTCATTCTAATCTCCTCTATCTCCCCTATCGTTTCAAATCTCTCCTGAATTCATTTTACGTTATTTTTCCATGCTTGTCAATTGCGCGCCCAGCCTATTGCTCGTGTTGATTATGCTCTTTACCAATGATTCTCCGTCTATGCCATCTTACTTTCTTCAAGAAGGAAAACATGTTCAAGTGTTCGTATAGCAAGGGATATTCGCGTATACGGTGGCGGATTTTACAAATCCCTTGGCTTGTATAAATGCATACAATACGGGAGAGAGGGATGCAATTGGCACCGTTACTTCAACCTCCTTCTTACAATTTAAGCTGGCTACAACCAATAGATTTACCAGCATGTATGAGATGTGTTTATTAGTGAGACGCGGGAGAGCATGAAACCCCCTTTCTTAGTGGCCGGGGTAGAGGCTTGCTAAAGAATAAAATATTGATGGCTAAAATATCTCACCCGTTACTTCCATGGATATCTACTCCGTAGCATCAGTGGTGATAAAACACATAGCTTTTCTGCGGTCAGGACAGGAGAGTTAACACGGTTAACACGGTTGCTTCAACCCTGAATAGAGCGGATTTAACCTTTCATCAATCCCTACTATATTGCTTTTTTCCTCCCGCGGCGCACGCGTTTACGAGATTCAGCCTTCCCTATTAGATGCAAAAAGGTATAAGGGAAATCCACGAATCACGGGGGGGTTCAAAGCCGGAGGCGCTGCTGACAGCGTGATAGTGATCAAACGTGTGACATCTAACTCGTCGTATTGGAACTGCTGGTATATTTCTTCTGCTGTTTCTCGCTCCTGCTTTTCCTTAAGGCAACCGACGATGATATACCTCCCACACATCCCACCTACTGAACCCCAATCCACCCGTTCGAGGGCGTAATGGCTGCAAGCTAAAGATTGAGAAGGTCGATATGGGCACGGACAGTACAAGGTGTGAGAAGGCCCCCAGAAGCAGTTCGGATACGGATTGTGGCCATGGAGGTCGTTCCATATATGTCCCCCAATTTGTGACGTTTGAACCCCCTCCAACTACTAGCTTCTAGCTTGCATTACTAGCAGCTAGTTCACGAGGTATCAAATGATGTTACCCCAGATCATGGATGTCAGGGGCCTGCCTAGCACAGCCTTGTCTCCAGTTTTCACGGTGTTCGTTATCACTTGGCATTTGCCTTCATCTCAAATTTGAAGCCCTCGGAGCCCGGATTTCAAGCGCGAATTATATCAGTGTTGCTTAATTTGACGAACCGATTTCAGGGACGGCATAACTAACCTGTATGCCCACCAGTTTGGATTGGGTCAAGAGGTTGTTGATTAAATTTCACATGCGACTAGCTCGGTAGCAGGGCGATAAGGGAAATTATAACCTTATGCGGCGCGCGCCCTTGCAACCACCAACCAACCCTTTTCACGAGCCAAAAACGACAAGAAAACGAGGGAGGTTGCGCTATGATGGTTGAGATGCATGGCGACAAATTGGGTAATAAAGCGGACCTTTTGCAGAGTCGTGACATATTTTTAAGGAGCTTCTCTTTCAATGTTAGGCTCACTCTAGACAAAGAGGGGGGGGATGGTGGGGTTATTAGCTCGTGGGGTGATGAATGTATGTAGTCATATTTTAGGCTTAGCCATAGGATAGGAAGGGAATCCGACGCTTGACAACGGGCCTGATTTGATGCGAGGTGTGGGACTTGTCTGTTCTTCTGCATTGAATTGGCCTTGCCGGGGGTAAAATCGTCGTGCATATCTGGGCATTTCTTCAGCCGCTAACTAGACATCGTAAACGTAGCCGGAGTGTTCGAGATGTAAGTCACTCTTCTTACAGTAAAAACCAACAATGGATTCATTGAATGAATGGTTGATTAGTTCGATTCTGTAACAAGCAAACAGAGACTTCATTATTTTTCGAGGGTAACTTTGCTCTTTTTCGTTTTCTCCCGTGTAGCCCTGGGGAAAAATGAGATAATTTTTAGCCGTCTAGGAACCTTTTTTTGAAACAAATAAAAGTTTGTCTTCATCGGGCGTAGGCAGCCACGTTATTTCATTTTAATATAACTATGCGCCCCGGGGCAGGCGGAAATATGCCAACCTAAACTTTCCTTGCTTTTAAACTCAGGGAGAGGTTCGCCTTTGCCTCGCGTTTGGCGGGCTTTCCATGTCGCGCTCGGGCAATGAGAAAATCATGGTGGTATCTCTAATAAAAATATAGAGTAAATATGAGGTAGTTTCTCTATAAGGCTGAATGGAGGACCTTGGGGGAAACCTTCAGGCATTCAAAGGATATCACTTTGCACCACTTTAGGCTGTAAAGCGCGCTCGACATGATCGAGAACAATTCTAAAAAGTGTCTCATAGGGGTCGGCCAGCAAACATGTCATCAAAATCTATCGACAGGGTTTGGAGGTGGTAATTTGAAATCGTCGGCAGATGCAACCAGATGGCGAGTACGTCATATGGCGCATCCGGAAATATATCAATTCCGCGTTAATATGCGGAAAGGGGGCGCGAAAGGCTTTCGCGAGTGGCCTTATCCCTTCGACCAATTTCCATTGTTCTTAATCGGATAAATAAGGCTGGTAGCAGTGGTAGCAGTGGTAGGTGGCGGTTAATGACGGCAAGTGATGGTGAGTACCGTTGTCGCCCGGGGTCCGGGGAGACAAGCGCCTCAAATCGAACACATAGCAAGTCGCCCAAGATACTGGTTAGAGCCTATGTATGTGTTGTACACACATGCGAGGAGCTAAGGTATGGAACAATGCGATCGCAAATGCCCAGGGCATAAAACTTGGATTGGAGAGCGTAGCCCAATTGTGTCGCGAAAAGGGAATCGCCATCGCCCAACAAAATCCCGACAGATCGGTAAACGGGAGAAAAGTCTGCATAAAGATAAACATCCAACAAAGAAACTTTGTTTTCTAGTCAGATGTTGTATTTCGATTCCGCCTTCATATTGATTTCTTCCGAGATATTGGCTGCAGCCTTCCTCGGGTTTTGCACCCAAAGAAATCAAGGGTTATTTCTCAAGGATGAGGATTTGGATTGCGCCTCAAAATCGGCATACCAGCACAACGAGCCTTGGGAAGACGCATAGGCAGTCGGGTATCGGGGTTAGCAATATCTCCCTTGCTCGGATCGCAAGTTGCCTTCCGTAAAATTGTGGCCAGTGTGGCACCGAAAACGGACTTAAGAATAAAAAAATGACAATAAAAAAATGACAATAAAAAAATGACACCAAGGATTAAATAAAGCCAGCGGCGACTAAGTGAGAGATATTTAACGATTGGCTTGGCTGGCTAATTGGACGAACATGGCGGGAATAGCAAGCCAATAATTCTTCGTCGTCGTTGCACGGCTGTTCCTGCATCATATCGTCAACCTTTCCGGTTACTAGCCATAAAGAACGATTATGATTGAATTATTCTCTTGTGTCTCATAGTAGTATGCCGAGATGCAGTTGCCTGCTGGTTCGGGATTTCGATTCTCCAGCCACACCCAGTCCGCTAAACTGGAACTTGCCATCGAAATTATGCCAGAAATAGCAACTAAGATCGATCAGCGGAGGCTGACATCTTGCCCGTCATTACTCCGTGCTCCGTCGTGTGACATCAAATAGTGGCCTGAATGTAATTTGCTTGCCAAGGCTTGCCAGAGCGAAAGATTTCTGCCAGCAGCGATGGGCAAAACCTGATGGGCATCCACCGAGCATCAAATTCGGCATCGACCTAAAGTTTCACCGCTTGCCTGCATAGCCTAAGAGCCTAGAGAGCACGGGCTGATTGATGACAACATGTTTTGCTGCATGAATGGATTGCTGGTTGGCACACGACCTATTCATTTCATTTTTCTCGTCATTTATGCCATAGCTTTGCTCGTTGTCATTTACTTAAATGCGCCACGACGCAAAGAAATAGTAATCGGATTATGACACCAGGATTGCGTTAGACAAGTTGCCAGGACATCTAGAAAAAACCAGCATAAACAAGTTAGCCAAAACCAAAAGCGAGGGTGCCACCTGTTTCCGATTCGGGTCACGAGCATGAATTCCTGCATGTTCTCCGAGCCTGTATGATTGTACATGTACCACCAGCAAACACCGGAATGGAGGCGAGAATCTGTTTAGAAACGGTGCACAAATAGGCATCACATATTCAATAACGACGGACCACAAATTGAGGATTTGACGGATTGACAAGAGCTTGCGTTCACTGAACGCTCGGCATGCTAGAAGGGTCAATGCATGCAGAATCACAATGCCTCGCCAAAAGTTTGAAAATCTTTCCAAAAACCAAACTGGCCTGTATTACCGCCAAACTGAGTTGTGAAAAGGTTGCAAACCATTGGCAAGGCACCGTATATATTGTGTTGCCGTAGAGTATCCCTCCTAGCAACGAAAACGAATATGCTTTGCTTGGTCAACTGTCTTTGTCTCAACTTTGGTCAAATTGATTGTTCGCTCCACTCCACAGAATGGCGGTGTAAGCGCTTATGATGAACGGTGCGAAAGGTGAGTACAACACATACCGATCATCAGAATGGATGAATTCGTATGTGTCAGAAAAGCAGCCCTAAGGGTGAGTTTCTTCCGCACAATGACATAATTCAAAGCGCCGTAAATTGCGTCGCTGCGTTCGACATGACAATGTTTCCCAATCAACAATATTCACCATTGACCTGGCCCGTTTGTGGCTTCGAAAAGCCATATTATTACTCGCCATTAAGACATCAAAAAAGGAATGTAGGAATGTACGCGTCCTCTGCATCAGTAACCCTCTTGACCTCGGTTCCTTCCCGCTTCGAAATCAAGGCGTTAGGGCCATTTGTGTGTGGTTTTTGCTGCAGTTACTTTTAGCTTTTGCGGAGAGGAAACCGATTCGTCCCCACAGAGGTGAAATTAAGCTAGCGGCTAAGTATGCGCTAAGTGGGTCCATCCAAAACTTAAATCCCCGGAACCATTAAACCTAATATGTAATAGAGTTTAGTTCCTCTTCCATCGTTAAACCTGAAATCAAAATAACTACACGATAATTCAAACACTTCGCTCATCGAAGTGTTAAAAAATGAATTTCTCGTTACACTTTGTAACTGCCATCCTTCAAATATACCAGCAAAATATGGTTCAATTCCAACACCTTGAGGGGCTTGAGAGCGGTGCCCCGAGAAGGTCAATTTGGGATCCCACCTAACCACAGAACCGCCTCGAATAAGGATAGTACGAGCTTTGACGTCGTCCGGCTTGAATGTTAATCCGAACTATCATGTTTGCCTACGTTGCCATGAGAAGAAAATATGTAGAATCCCCAGAACGAATGGAATGTCTGCATTCTAGTCATTCACTTTGTACAGTACAATTGACTTTGGTCCCTCCCGAGCCTCAAGAGAGCAACGCAAGAATATCCAATTGGCATTTCACCACAATCTTGAACACTAGTACACTGATACAACCTGCTTTAGTTAGCATCAATCAAATTAACGAAATTTCAATCCTGAGAGACATTCATATATCCAGCAATGATGAGTGCAAAACGCCTTACTTTGACTACTCCAGCTGTTTAAAACTGGAGACTTACGCCAGCGAAGAGCTGCTGGGTGATGTCATATTCTTCCTCCTCACTCAAGTCTACAAAATTATATTACTGATCATACAAAGCCTGTATATCTTTGCATTGATGTCTCAGATGATTGGTCTATATGATGAAGTCAAGCAAGTTAATTAGTTAACTAGCTAGGGGTTACCTAACAGAGTTGATATTCCCGCGTACTAGTGTCGAAGGTCGCGGTGTGTCGAAGTTAGCGGTGAAATACGTTCATAATGCTCACAAGGAAGTATTTGACCTTTCTTTTTATTTCTTATTGTTTATTTGTATTTGTATTTTTATTTTTTTGTGTACCTTGCAAACCAGAAGAATTCCGGTTTCAGTCCTAGTCTTTGCAGCACTAGCGCACCAAAAGCCGATACGCTTGCGCTTAAATCTGTCTTAGCGTTCTATGTCAGCTCGTGTAATTTGCTTGGTTGGGAAGGTACATTGCGTTAGTACACTACGTTCTAGATTATGCATTATACAAAAAGGTCTGTTAACCTGCAGTTAACCAACTACTATTTAGTGGGAATTTGCCTTAACTGTTTGCAAGCTGCCGTCGTAACCAACATGAAAAGAGCGTGCTAACCAATAGTGAGCTCTACTGTGAGGGCGCCCCCGGTATCTTGTGGGGTCGATGTTCTAATTATTAGCAATCGGATGTACATACGCAATCCACGGTACGTGGGTACCATAGGGCGTTCACCAAGATATGTTTCCGACCTCGGACAAATTCCATTCGCCTACTACACCGCCAATTTGCGCTGCCGACAAAAGAGCTTAGCCCCCAAATTAAACGGCATCTCAGAAAATAGTGCTCGTGAAGGTTTCCAAATTCTGCTGGAAAAATATAGTTGCCTCTGCGGCTCAGTTGACAAGTTGCATTTATGCGACACCGACCCATGGAGTGTTGCTTTCGGCCGCGGAGTACATCCGGACGCGGGCAAAATTGAATCAAACGTTACTGGCCTTTTGTGCCCGCTTGGAGCTGAAGGCTGTCACTCTTATATCCGGAAACGGAGCTGTGTTGCGGAGACGCCAGGGGGGAAACAGCGGCAATACGCTGAAAGGAAGGGGCTGAAGGTAACTGCCAGGCTGACATCAGCGATAACGCCACGAGGAGATGAGAATTTAACCCAGGCGAGGCAAAATGCTCCTGGCACGCATCCATAGCGGTTGGGGAAAGGTCGTAGTCTTCCGAGCCCTGGTTTCATCATTCCTTTGTAATGCATTCGTCAAATGCAGCGCTGCCTGGTGTTGTTTCCTGCATCCACTGCAACACGTAAGATTGGTCTTTCGATAAACCCGAAGATAGCTCCTTCCAATGGTATTGATATCATTCTATCCCCATGGGCAGAGCTAACCACAAAAGGAGAATCCGGCGTCAGCTCGTCAGCACCGGGTCGGGGTGGTTCGCTGGTGTCGATATTGCAAATCGCCAGCGAACAACCCACTGCATTACGAGTATGGGACGACCAAAGACAAATCTCCCAGCCACGAAATCTCAGTAAAAACCTCAATCTGTCGCCCGGGCTATCGCTATTAAGCCTCACCTGATGCGCGTTCCATGCGACCGCGCGGGGGCCAATTAAGTCAAGTCGCGTTTGCATTGGCGGAACGGAGGAGCTAGGTGTGGGCCTGCCGGGCCGCATTTGCAAGGCGTGAAGATCGCCCGGTCCGATGCTAGGGAGGCATAGAAAGGATCTATTGGAGGAAATTTCCGTATCAAATTAGAAATTTCCGCTCTATAAGCCAAGGCTGCTGTATAGAGGCCCAACGGACGGGGCGAGATCAAGGCCATGGAGCTCTGCCGAATATTTGTAACTCCTGGATTCGGAGCTTATTGCTGAGTTCAATCATCATGTTGCTCTCGGCGCGGTCATTCTTTTGGTTGCTGATGGCCGATCTGACGAAAATTAAGCCATCGATCCCCTCCTCCAATGCTTTCTAGCCACTAGGGTGGATTTTGAAAGTCCCGACGACAAACCAGGCAACAGGCTATTCCCGTTTCCTAGGTCAGCCATAGGATAAGCGTAATCTGCCATGATGATGTTTCTCCATTCTGAAGGGCTTCCAAGAATAGAGTGGTTAGTTTTAACCAAGAGAACGGATTGGATGGCGGGTATATTCCTTGGATGGAGCGCGTCATCGAATCGGCACCCAGCAAAAACGAAAAGATGCCACAAGGGACAGAAATGATCCATCATGCGAACCAATTATTTAGTGCAATTCCCCTTAACTGTTTAAGGACAACAGAAGGCTTGTTTGGCGCTCAAAATAGCAACTCTTCAGCCGTGCTAGTCTTGAATCGCAGCTGTACTCCCACCTCAGCCCTGATCCATCTGCGCTTCATAGCCTTGGATTCCCCGTCAGAGTCATGCGATCACCTTCGAAAGAAGGGGGGGTGAGGGAGGTGACGGTTCAGGTCCTTGCCTGGTTAGAAGAGTATAGGGCAAACAGGCAGAGACGAGGATGTCTAGCACGCGACTTGCAAGGTGTGCTGCTGAACCTTGAAATAGCGAATCACCCATGGCCGGCATGATGGGGATGGGGAAACAATGCGCAATTTCCACGGTGGCCGGCCTAATTAAACCCATCAACCTTGCTTTCGGCATCAGCTCCTACCTATCCTTTCGTGGCATCTTCGGTGGTTGTCGAAAGATGTTGCGTTTTCATCCCCGGGTGGACTGAATAATAGATTCCTGCCTTGTTGATTTGATATAGAACCTGAGGCTCAACAGTCAAGGCAGAAAAGGCACAGCGACGCCCAGGCCCACGTTTGGAGTGCGGGGTAATCTCCACGGGTAGTTATGTAGAAGAGCGGGGCCCGAGATAAGATTGACGTCCAGTGCGAATAATCCCTGTTGGAGCACGGATGGAAATTGAGCATGCATGACGGGTATGCAGGGTGAACATTTCAGAATGAACAAACACAATCAGGGCTGGCTGCCTGAGGCCACCAAAATGGCTGGCTAGGCATGGGGACGCCAACGCCCTGGGATGAACTGTCACAGGAGGAAGCTCCCTGCGCCCTTTAGCCTTGCGATTTTCTCTCGCTATTGTATGTACAGAGTACATGTGCAGTACATACAATACAGTGGTCGACTGTACGTCCAAAATTTTGTTCCCGGCGGGCGAACGACTTGGGTTGAGCATTATTTAGTTACTGAGGCGACATCGACTCAAATGTCCCAAAAGAGGAACTTAGGGCAAAATGGAACTTCTAGCAACAATTTTCTCCCACGCTCGGTAAGGAATAACGGCTTTCACAAGGTCAAGCATTTGCTCAGTGTACAAGGCCCGGTCGTTCGGGGTTAATGTCTACAGCCGCATTCTCCCCCTGAGTTAATTTGAAGATATGCAAAGCCTCGGACTACGGTGGTAGTTTCTGGCGTGGGGGAAGTCGTAGGAAACAACCATCAAAGAAAGAAAGAAAGAAAACTCGATCTACAGACTCCCGCAGCGCGCTTAAATGTCGGTATTAACGGAAAAAACCAGGCAATTGAATATCCCCAGTGCGACGGATGCAACAGAGCGGTGGCAGGTTCCAGCGATGAGGTCAATAGACTTTTCGAAGAGCCGCGTGGATCGTTAAATACCAGCAGCGCACGGCTAAGGCTTCCAGAAGACAGTCGCCAATTTCCATGGATCAATAAATCCCCGCTGCGAAAGAGGGGTGGGTTGAACCTGTCTGGCAAAAGCTTGCGAGTTGTCTCGCTGTCTCCGGTTGAACTTCAGCAAAAGGCAGATATAGATCCAGGCACCATGCGCGGAAACTTTATGGGTAAGTATGGGTATGTAAGTCCGGATGATTGCGATAGAAAACAAAGGCTGGTTCTGCCTGTGGAAGATGCCAGTCATTCAGAAAGCCGCAAAGACATATTTAACTAGCTCTCCAGCCTTGCAGAATCCCACGGGTCGGCCGCAACCTGGGCGATGGCATAGTTATTGGTTCAGCGTTCGCATCTAGTTCGCCCTTAGCTCGAGGCATCTAGGTAGTGCAGGGGTGGGACACCAATCGGGCCTAGTTGTAAGCAGGTCATCATCATCCTCATCGCAAGACGGTTGCCGCAAATATGACCATCGACCTAGGGATGTCCCGACTTCTGGTTGAGATAGATAAAGAACGACAACACCCGGGCGAGTGTTTTTCTCGGCACTGGGGATATTTCCAGATGAAAGAGCCCGAACAGCTTCCCAGATTTCTGTTTTCCTTGAAGATGCATCATCCTTAAATATCCCCTCCAAGGGCTCCGCCACCTTTAATACATACGTTTAAACACATTTCTCACCGCAGCCAAATTCAACTCCAACGAAACCCCAAAGGCGCCAGTCAATTCCATTCTCTGGGGCCCTGCTATGGACAAACAACAAGACCGCGATTCTCACCATCGTCGGTCAAGGAATCAAGCAAGCAAGAAAAATACAAGAGCAACAGCGACGAAGAACCGCGCAGCCAATGAAACTTACGCTCTCAGGCCGCAGCCGCCCTTCGATCCAGAGGAATCGCCAATGAGAACTTTGAGAAGGTGAGCCCCAACAACCCCATGCATGGTTTCTTTTTCTGGTCCCATGCTAACTTGGCCGCCTTTGCCGAAACTTATAGCGGAGTCCACCCCACCCAGCAGCAGCCCAACCACTATGAATTGGAACGCCTCAACCTCGACGACCTCAGACCCCCCCCAGCGCCTTCCACCCCGCCAAGCATCGCAAGCCGGGGAGGAAATGCCAAGAAACGGTCCGCCGCTGCCGTAGAATGTGAGGAGCCCCGAATCCCAGCGGGTTACTCACATGGCAATGCCTCGGATGAAAACCAGCCTGACGGTGGCTCTCACCTCCTAGTTGGAAACAATGAACAACATCTGCGAACACGCTATGTTCTCGATTTTACAATATTCGACCCGGATGCTCCAGCGACCCCGGGGATGCTCTCCACTCCTGTTCAAAGTGGCTATGCTCCTGCCCCAGGATCAAGCGACCGTCCATCGCTATTTCCTGAAGAATGGGAGCCAGACCAAACTATCTCGGATAACCTAGAGGAAATTTTGAGATTTAAATCTGCCTCAAATGGTGTTGAAGAGGACCCCGAACCGCCAGAAACTACTACCATGATTCGCCAATGTGATGTTCAGGAGCTGCCATTCAAGACATTGATGGATGAAGCTGCCAAAATATACGGGTTTCTTTTGACAGCTGAAATGACATGTCTCACAGAAGATGCAAAAATCACACACTTTAAAAAGTTGAATGAAAACCAGTGGACTGATCTGGTCAAATGGCACCGGATCCTCATTCATCACCATTATAATTTACTCATATGTACACAACATCCAACCGGCAACAGTGAGCTTTTGGCGATTCCCGTTAGATATGGCCTCCCCTCTCGCATGCTGCACCAGGGCATCTACGTCCTGCTAGAAATCATGAAAGATCGACGTCCGGACAGCCATAGTTACATGGCTCCCTTCATCTACCATGCGTACGGCGTAATGACACTGCTTTTAGAAATCGTCCCCACATTTAAAAATTTGTGGCTTGAATGTCTTGGTGACCTGGCCAGCTATATGATGTGTCTTGAGGATAGACATTCTATTGAGAACAGGAACTGGAAAACGCTTTCATCACAGTGGTATCACAAGGCCCTTGATGAGGACCCTGGAAAAGGAAGTCTTTATCACCGACTTGGTAATCTTTCAACGCCCAACATGGGTCGACAATTGTTCTTTTACTCCAGGTCTCTTGTG
This sequence comes from Blastomyces silverae, assembly GCA_001014755.1. Lineage (NCBI taxonomy): Eukaryota > Fungi > Ascomycota > Eurotiomycetes > Onygenales > Ajellomycetaceae > Blastomyces > Blastomyces silverae. The sequence continues at coordinate 55,620 of LDEV01002808.1, forward strand.
GCACTCAAACGATATGGAATGTCAACGAGCCGTGTTGAGTCTGCCTTTCAGATGGCTTTGGACTCAATTGGGAAACAAGATGTCATCAGACCAGACTTACCATCTTGGTTTGTGGGTTCGCATGCTATGCTTCTTCGTGGTGGCTCAATCCACAAGTTCATTGAGTATGTGAAGGAGTATATTGCCCTCTTTGACAGTCAAGTTAAACATCAGACTTTCAAATTCCGAGAAGCAGCAATCTGCATGGGAGTCCCCAACATCGCTGCAATGTTACAGTATGGTGAGGAGGATGGCATTCTTACAAGGATGTTTATTGACTCTCAAAAGCTGAGCCCGGAGGCTAGGTTACAGCATGCTATACAGCACTGGCTTCTACTTCCCAAAAAACCTTCCCAAAAAACTCTGAACAATGCCCTTCCTTCCGATGCTGCAACTTTCTCAACTCCTTTGAAAAAGCTTACTTACAGCACATATTTAAATTTTCATACCCTCTCTTTCGTTCTTAAACATACCCGAAACGAAAATATTATTCCATATGTTCACCTCTCCCTTGCATTTATTTGGAGCCTGGCGTTAGTTCCGGACTCCATGGAGTATGTGGAGGGAGAAATTCCCTGGACACAGATCACTATCTTTCTGAATATGTTAAGCCGTGCATCTATCAGCGAATCCCGACTTGAAAGCATCAACTTCCCAATCCCAACTGAAACGAAATTCCGACAATTACCAGAGGATTTCTTCTTTCGAAGCCAAATATGGTCGCAAATACTATATCCACCTGATTTCTTCGCAGATGCTACCACGGAAGACGACAGCCGTGGAAGAGACATGCCCAGCACCAAATCAGCCCGCAACGAGCGCTGTCTATGGTATGGATATCGACTAGCATCGGTAAGAGCGATCTATTCAGTTTTATGTGTATTCGCTTGGCTAATTGCATCTGTTTAGTGCGACCGCTGGATTCAGTTATCCGAGGAAAACGGCGTGAAGAAATTTAGACCTACAGATTATGCCAACCAACTCGAAGCGGCTGCTATGCATCCTAAAGTGTTTAGGCAGCCTCAAAGGGCTGTCCCTACCTCCCTGTCTAGCTCCCTGTCTAGCTCCCTGCCTACCTCCCCGCCTAGCAAACCTAGATGGACCCAGCCGCCTAAGAAAAGGAGAGGCCGTTGATACACAAAAAGGCCATCTTGGCGCCCTTCCTAGCCTTGGTCAGACCTCGCAGTACCCCTAAATTCACCATTTGAGGGCGAGCCGGTGAGAGCGGAGGGGTTTCGTGGCGGAATTAAGCCAGAAGCGTCACCCTTTACTCAGGACGTATGGGTGAAACCTACTCTGTGTCCCCGGAGTTTAATGTCAACTAGGGATTCTATCTGCTGGGGGGGGGGGTTCTACAGCTTCGTAAGCCGTGGCATATTTCTCATCTCTGTTTCACACGCACAGCCGCATACTATACGGACTGTTGCGCTTAATATTTATATTTAGCACATTTATGACTAGTTTCGGCATATAATTAATAAGGCGGGCGGTTGTTTGTTTTTTCGGGAGGTTGGGTGGTTATGGAGATTCACACTTTCGGTTCCTGTATTCGTTTAATTTCTAAATTGTTTCAAACATGAGATAAGTTAACAAATAGAATTTGATAATTTTTAACTTATCTCAAGGCAAATTACTTTCTACCACCACTCAATTTGTGCTACAGTACAGTACATTTGGTACTCATCCCCGCTGGTTATCATTAACAGTAACACGGGCCAAAATATCTTCTACAAGGGTAAGCTACGATTTTAGGGGAAAGTTCCTCTCTTGGCATCTCAGTTCAGTGTCGAAACTTTTTTCCCCGTGGGACCAATGGGGTTTCAAATCGGATGAAAAGGAGATTTATCTTCCCATGCCAAAACCCGGTTGGTAGGACTCTTCCTTCATCTTCTTCCAATGGGGATTCCCACAATTTAATTACTCACGGTTTATGTTACTCGACTGATCTTCCCTTATGTTCCCTGATACGCCATTCCAGTCATTTGCCGTAAAAATGCAGCATGAATAAACTTGATCACGCGCCCTTTTTTCCAAGGCAGAGAGAGAGGTGTGCTGAACACGAATAGTAAACGCCCTCATCTCGACCCCCCCCTTCCACATCTACGATCTATTCCTTATCCTGTCTTCGAGAGGCGAAGACACCGCGAGGCCGGGTCTATTCGTCTGGTTAATCTGGCAAACGTGTGGATGCATCTATGTATTTACAAGCGTTCACGAATAATATAAGGAATATCTAGCCTCCTTTTATCATTTGGTCCGATGACAATTGTACATGTACATGTACATACATACATGCGCATTAGCAGGGCGGCGATCAAATCCGGTCAAGGTAAACGACCTTCTGGGCCTGGACGGACGAGTGCGGGAGGGTGCAGGAAGGGTCATCAGACGTGTCATTTACACCACTTGGGGCGGGCTGCAATCATTGATTCTGTTTTAACTATTTCCCTTCTCGAGAAGCTAGTGGTTCACATCACCCAAGGCAAAGGGGATATGGTGGGCATTTGCCTTTTGATCTCGTTTGGTGTCTCAGAGCCGCATGCGTTAACTGCAACGGGCAGAGTCCAGGCACCTTGATGTGCCGGTTCCAACCAGCGAGGGCTCTGCGTTGTGAATGTAGGGTTTACTGGAGTGCCTCTCATCTGCGTTAGTGGGCCCCTATCATTAGCCAGATTTGTCGTTTGTTCTTCACTTGGTCCCGGCGGTTATGTCGGGCTCTCGGCCTAGCGATGTTGAAAGACAGGCGGATGCGATGGGTGGGTGTTGATGCGGAACAAAGGCTGAAGTGAGCATTGGCAACTCACTCTGCATGAGGCTTTATTCGAATGAGATTGGGTTTAAATCAAGGATATTGACAGACAGCCTGACAACCATTGATGTTAATATGTAGACAGAAACATCTCAGGGTCTGCATTCCGCAAATCCGGTTTCTGCGCCCTGGTTCGGTGAGCATTCGCATAGGATAGGCCTCGGGCAAAACACATTCAAAAGCCAAAACCCGGAGCCTGCAACCACAATCCAAGTCGCATGAACCCATAGTGGGGTCGGCATAGGCATCAACTTTCCGCTATTGAGCTTTTGAGCCAGCCTCACTGCAGGAGTTGGGAGCATGGATCTGCTCTAGTCAGTTAACTCCGCGTTATGTATGAGTCAGAAACACCCCGTCGAAACAAACGTCTAGGCACTTGAGGCCTTGTGAGATTCGGGCACATTCCGAAATAGATAAGAATTTCCTTGCGATACAGAAGCTTCCATCTGTTCCGATACTGAAGTGCGGATCACTGCGGAGGTGCCTCTTACGTGGTGCAATTACGACCGGGCCCCTCCCCAACGTTGCGAAACCCTGCCAACCAAAAATGATTACAAGGATCTCTCGCACCAGCTGAACCCCAAAAGGTCGGGGTTCTCTGACATTTTCGAATCCTCACCGAAAATGTGTGGATATGACTACATTTCCTTTTCTTCCACCACTGAGACGGCCTTGAATCCATATGAACTGATTGGCATCCCTGGGTGCAATACTTGTGGCAAAAGCGACCCATCCTCGCCGAGCCATCACGTGATAGGCCTGGTCGGAGGCGACAATGACTTGACTGGCTCTATGGGATCCATGTGGAAAAGGTGAGGGTTGCCTGATGAAAATCCTTCGTGTCTGGCTTGTATGTGGCGGGTCTCGAACGAAGCCACTGCGGCGGAATGGTGGAGAAACCCCTTAGTCCTATTGACTGTGTGGAGGTGTTGTTACGATCAGCCCCAATCATCCCACAAGATCAAGTTATTTCGCGGCTCTTGGGTTTTTAGTTGTTGACGTATTGCCTGGCCCGTGTTATATCCACATTGTTTGCCCGCCTGTTGCCTAAAGAAGACAAAAATGATTGAGATAAAGGCCCTAGAACGAATCGAAGCAGAGCCGTGACCTGAGTCCGGAGGACGTATCCGACACAGCCGTGCGCTCGGGCTATTTGACAAGGAGAAAACTCCATAAATCAGCCCTCGAGCCGTGCCCCAGTTTCTTCCCAGATGTGAGATAACGGAGGCGGCCTCCCAGTGACACTGATGCACATCCCGGTGCTTGAAAAACGATCTCTCATTTTTCTGAATTGTGGTCATTAATTGGCACACCGAAACTTTCGAGACACGAGTCGGAGCCACCAATAAGGGGCCATTAAACTCATAGTCGTTCAATTGGAAGAAAATCGCGAGCCTCCCGAGCTGATCCCAGTGATTGATTGGCTTCATCTGATATTTGCCTGACGGCAAATACTGTGAGTAAATGTGATGTGAAACATACCACAATAGAGTAACTCTTGGCTCCACAAACAGGGAAAACAGGCCGCTGTGTGATAATGACAAAACACGGCTTCATATCTGTGTGGGGCAACGACAGGTTGATCAAAAATGCTATACCCGCCTGTGAGGGTTGCCTAGAAGATGAACCCTGCTGAAGTCCAGACCCAGTCAATATTAGAACTGCGGAAGAGCATGCTGGGCGATATCTGTGCCCGGACGACCCCTTGTAAATGGATTCCCAGTTCTGGCCGGTCATGAGTTGTCCAAAAAGATCCGAGTTACATTGGTTCCTTAACCTTCAAATGCCTGTGCGTGTGAAATGCCAATGCCAAGATCTATATGGTCCCCCCGACAAATAATCGCGGAAAGTCGAAATCTCGTAGGCTCGGAGAAGTGATGCGGCTAAGGCTTGTAACGTCCATCCCAGTTTGTTTTCTATCAAAATGACGAGGAAGGATGGGAAAATCATGTGGAAATTCAAGGATTGGAAGTTGTAAATCTCAAACCGGTCCGCGAAGAAACAGTCACTTGTTTGGGTCATCGGGGACACCTCCACTGAACAGGGCTGGAAACACCGGATCCCGAGAGACAAAATTCGCAAGCAAACCAATTCAATGCGAGGCTTCTTGGAACGGGCACGCTGTTCACAAATGATTTCGATTCCAAAACGGACAATAATGAGCCAAATTTCGTCGCCTGGGGCGCCGATGCCTTGCCCGGCATAAATATTCATCTAAGCCCTTGGGACGCAACGACACTATCACATCCCTGAATTTTGGCATTCGCAGACGATTTGGAGGGGTTAGGTAAGAGAGAGCATTCTGTCATCGCCCTCGTCAGAGCAAAAGCAACTTTATTCCTGGCATTGTTCATAACGGATTGCGATACTGCTCAGCCAGCCTTGCCGTCGAGGTTGCCCTTGCGGAGCAGTGGTTCGTGACAGGATCCATCGCGATGTTATCGTTTCTCTGACACGACATTCAGTTATAGATGCCTAGTAATGCATAATAAGCCCTCCCCGTAACATTGTTGCCGCGTGGAGCAGTTGCTGTGGTGGTGGAAAGATAGTTGAAGATGAGTGAGGGTAGTTGTGGTTGGCGATGGAGTCGGTCAAGGCTGGATCCCAGGCGATGGTTGCCGATGACGCCAAGCAACGAGCGACGGGAAGCTTCGACGTTCTAGCTCCAGAGTAGTTACCAAAGGACATGTGGCTACTTGACAGCTTTCCAGAACCACCATCATTCACATATCGCAAATCCAAGTCCAATCACTAATTCCTCACCACATTCTGCGCAGGCTATTTGAATGAGGGAGCACTTGTGTTCTTTTCGTCTTGGTCCGTGACCAGGAACGAACCAAGCCATGTTGGACCCCAAAGCCCTGAGCGCGATATGCGCCCAATGCCTGGAGCTCGCCGGCAGCATTCCCCCTTTGCTGTGGTTCATATTTCTCCTATCGACATTTACCGGGGTCATTCTTCTTGTAGGTTTTATTTTTTAAATTATTACATGACTTGCATATCACTCAATTGACCAAACGTCTTGCAGGGATACACTCTTCTCTTCCTCGTAGCGCCAAATCCCCGCCCTCCGCTTCCGCAGGAGAAAAGATACAAAACTATTGCTGAAGATGGATCAATTACGGCACCCCAACTACTGCCTTGCTGGCAAGATAGCCTAGGAGTTCCTACAACTGGTGATGTAAAAGAAATGGAGAAGGCGGAGCTTTTCATGTCCGTCGTGGTGCCAGCGTACAACGAAGAGGATAGGCTGGGAGGGATGCTGGAAGAGGCTGTGAATTATCTCGAGAAGACGTACGGGGCTCTCGCGGAATGTCTGCAAGACGGAGCTTTGCGTAAAGAGGACATGAAATCGGAAGGGACTCGCCGTCGTATACTTGACGAAAGGACAAATGGGAGCATGAGTATGCCATCACGGGGGTGGGAAATACTCATTGTGTCGGATGGTTCCACAGATAGGACCGTAGAAACCGCGCTGTCGTTTGCTAGAGACCATCAACTGTCGGTACACCCCAAGAGCCATGCAGGACCATGGACAACAGTTTCAGGCGCGGAAGGAGTACATATCCCACCAGGGACAATCCGAGTGATCACCCTAGCGGAGAATAGAGGAAAAGGCGGGGCTGTCATTCATGGTATGAGGCATGTGCGAGGCCAGTATGTCATATTCGCCGATGCAGATGGTGCCAGTCGATTCGACGACCTTGGGAAGCTAGTATCAGCTTGTCAACGCATAGAAGATCGGTCGTCTCGAGGTCTTGCAATCGGATCAAGAGCACATCTAGTCGGCAGCGAAGCTGTGGTTAAGGTATGGTACACATATACGCCCCAACACTAAGATCACGAGTGCATCACACAACTCTTCCGTTCCTCGTATTCCACATTTACTAATAAATATACTCCTTACTAGCGCTCTAAGCTCCGAAACTTCCTCATGCACTCCTTTCACCTAATCCTTCGCATCCTCACTCCGCCCGCCACCGCTGCTATAAAAGATACCCAATGCGGCTTCAAGCTCTTCTCCCGCGCCTCTTTGCCATACATCATCCCCCACATGCACTCTGAAGGCTGGATTTTTGACGTGGAAATGCTCATGCTTGCTGAATTTGCCGGAATTCCTGTGGCTGAGGTGCCAGTGGGCTGGAGAGAGGTCAAGGGGAGCAAGTTGAATGTCATATGGGATAGTTTGGGCATGGCATGGGGCTTGGCTATCTTGCGGATGGCATGGGGGTTTGGCGTTTATAGACGGACTTCAGACCATGGTATTTTTCGGTGATTATCAGCTGTCTCGTATTTTTCTCTTTTCGGATTTTTGCACTGGTTGGCGTTTTCTCACTACGTTTGGTTCTGTATATACTGTTCCTGTGTTGTCTCGGCATGTCCCTTAAGTGGGTTAAGATACGCCTATAGATATATATAAATGATTGGTTCTGCGTTCACCGAGGTAATAAATGAAGGGTAAAGGTTATCCCCGTACATGCGTTGTGCTTGACACGAGTTCAAAAGATTGTACCCCCCCAGAACATATTTGATCCATGTTGAATTACGGAGTACTCGACAACATGATGACATGATGCAACATCTCGATCCTTATAAACATAGACTTTTTGTTCACTTCTTCTTTCCTTCCCATCCCCTTTCACCTTCCCTTCCCGGCCTCAATAATGACCTCCTTTTAATTGTTGGTGTTTGGCCTAGGGTTTCAGTAGATATAATTGTGATTAAGCAAGCGCACATTACTGTTTTTGCTTTGATCAATAGCGAATATGTGGATTTTCAATTGTCTGTGGTTTCCGTCCAAGGGTTGGGGGGGGGGGGG